>NQII01015059.1:0-17015 GCA_002778355.1 Clitarchus hookeri | reverse complement strand
AAACTAAATTGCAGTTTTAGAATTTTTGCGTATCGATTTTATATGTTTCATATAAGCTACTTTCTAATTTTATAGCAGACATTAAAGTTTGTTTAAATTTTTTATTTCTTTTTCTTTTCAAAAAATAAGTCTTATGTTTTATTATGTAAAGTGGTTAAGTGTAATAGAAGGTGAGATAACCTTAACTTCGCCACAAAAATAAAGAGNTTTATGTTTTATTATGTAAAGTGGTTAAGTGTAATAGAAGGTGAGATAACCTTAACTTCGCCACAAAAATAAAGAGGTTTTATTATTATTATTATTATTTTCGCTGAATTATACTAGTAATAAAGAATATGTCCTTGTAACCGTGGGAAGACTGAACTGTTAAAACCAATCACTTCGCAGAGTCATCAAATAAAACACATATTTTTGGGCTGCCTAATCAAGCACCACAGTTTATGTACGTACAATTTTAAGAGAGGTTATGTTGCTTTGAAATTTTATTTTATTTTACGCCTATACACATTATTACTGAGAAGGCAGTGAACATTGTTTCGAAAACGTCGTATGTAATGGTTTAGCTATACCAGATTACATATTTGCATATTTAAACCAATAATTAATTTAGTTGTATGTTCTAAATAATTGTGTTCGAGGTTTTAACAAAAATTTTCTTCGGGNTATTTAAACCAATAATTAATTTAGTTGTATGTTCTAAATAATTGTGTTCGAGGTTTTAACAAAAATTTTCTTCGGGAATAAAAATGCAGAAAACAACATATAATTAAAATAAAAGTGGCTGAACTACAACTAAAAACAAAAAAAAAAATTATAATTAAATTTATGAATTCCATAGATGCGGTGTTTTATATTTTAGAAATTAGTGTAGTAACTTCTGCTGCCATCTAGTTAGTTTGTATTGGTTCTTTAAAAATTTTCATTCGATCACTAGTCAGTAACTAGCACGGTTGTTTAATTTTAGGTTATGGGCCCAGACCCATAATTCCAGTACAAATAAACGTTAGAAACTGTATTTCTCGCGACGATATACGACAGTGATAGAAGTTCGTAGTGGCACTATTTGTATTCGTTTAAGCTGTAAATATGGCATCGAACTATCTATTCAATGTACCTAAGTTGAAGGGTCGGACAGTGAGTGGACTTTCGCAGCGGAGAATTTTCTAATCCTGGAGGGCATACTGCATTGCATTAAACCAGTTACCGGGAAATGTGTAGAAGCCGCAGATGACGCGAAGACCAAGGCTAAACTGATCATGACCATCGACTCGACGTTATTCGTTCATATTAAGAATGTGACGACCTCAAAAGAACTGTGGGATAAGCTGAAGGCTCTATTCGACGATGCAGGTATTTCTAGAAGAATAAGTTTACTGCGGAATTTAATCTCGATTCGCCTAGAAAGCAGCAATTCTATGACGTAGTATGTAACGCAAATGGTAGAAACCGGTCAGAGGTTATGTGGGACCGGGTTTTACATCAGTGACGGGTGGCTCGGATGTTTATTGCTAGCCAGATTGACGGAAAAATATTCCCCTATGATTATGGCCATTGAGCATTCAGGAATTCCCATCACAATAGATGCCATTACATCGAAGTTGTTGGATATGGAAACGGATGTTAACGTAAAAAATCGTAATGAAGTTAGTGGCGCATTTGCGAGTTCACAGAAGTGGCAACCTAAGAATAATGTAAAGGCAGGTGGAAGCAAAAATTGAGAAAACGCCAAAGTACATGTCAAATGCTACAAATGTAAACAGCTCGGTCATTACAAAAACCAGTGCCCAAATGATTCTGGCGGCTCAAATGACAAGAAGATGTTTCGTAAACAAACAAACGCATTCAGTACAGTGTTTATAAGCGGGAATTTTGGCAAAGAAGAGTGATACATTGACTCGGGTGCAAGCATGCACTTTACGGCAAACGAAAGATGGATTAGAAATGCTTCATACGTAGAAAATAAAAAAAATATTGTTGCAAACAATAATAAAGTTCGGATTTTGTGCACCGGAGACGTCGATATTGTAACAAAAACTGAAGAGTGTGAGTTTGAGGTGCCAGTGAAAGGCGCATTCTGTGTAACATATTTAACGACTAATCTGTTGTCCGTGAGCCAGTTAATTAGCGACGGGAATAAAGTACAGTTTCCCCGGGAAAGGTTGCGATGTTTACAATGCAAGTGGTGTATTAGTGGCCACGTCTTCGTTAGTAAATGGAGTTTACAAGTCGAGAATGCCAAAATGTGTACTTGCTGCATTCGTGGTGTCTGCAAACATATGGCATCGCAGGTTAGGTCACATAAACAGCAACTATTTGAATAAAATGAAAACTGCCACAGAGGGTATTGACCTTAATGAAAAAGCTGACATAAGTAAGTCATCTTGCGCACTTTACTGTGGAGGTAAGCAAAGTCGACTGCCTTTTGCTCATGTTGGTTCAAGAAGTAATGAGATACTCGGACCTATGGAGAAAGAATCCATTGATGGTTCTAAATACTTTATGCTGTTTGTCGATGATTATAGTCGCATGATATTTGTATATTTTCTAAAATACAAAAGCGAAGCCTTGACTTGTTTTAAGTAATTTAGAGTAAAAGTGGAAAATGAAACTAACAAAAGAATAAAAACATTGAGAAGTGACAATGGAGGTGAGTTTTTAAATAGAGAATGTGAGACATACTTGCTAAAGGAAGGGATTAATCATCAAAAAACAAACGCTTACACACCAGAGCTAAATTGATTATGTGAACACCGTAATCGCACAATCATGGAGAAAGCGAGGTGTCTGTTGTTTGACGCAAACTTAGGCAAAGAATTTTGGGCTGAGGCGACAAACACAGCTGTTTATCGTCAGAATCAAATGTAGCATCGGTGTTGGATGGAAAAACGCCATTTGAAATGTGGACAGGAAGAAAACCTGACATAAACCATCTGAGAATATTTGTCAGTACTGTGATGGTTCATGTAGCAAAGGAAAGAAGACAAAAATGGGACAAGATGTCAGAGAAACATATATTGATGGGATTTCCAGAAAATGTCAAAGGTTACAGACTTTACGACCCAAATACTAAATCAATGACAACTAGCAGATATGTCATCATCATGGAAGAAGAAGCTATCATACCAGTAAATGAGAGCACATCTAATGCTGAACAAAAATAAGAAAGTTTAGATTCAGTAGGGGACACTTCTGCAAAAAATGACGAGTCAGTGGTAGAATCATCTGATGAGTTGTATATACCAAGTGAAGGTGAAGACACTGATGATACTACTGAAACGNCTCTCTCTCTCTCTCTCTCTCACACACACACACACACACACACACACACACACACACACACACACACACACACACATACACTAGCTTTGGTGCTAACGAACAGTGACAATGAATATATCCCATTTCCTTTCTCCTTGAGAGAATGTTTTACAAACAATAATTAAGATGACTGCGTGCCTGGAGCCTGAACCGCGTTTCAGTGTGTGTTTGAAATATACGTTTTCCCACGAAATTATTAAACATGCGTCGTAAGAACTGGTCTATAAAAAGAATACACATTTGAAACGAGGTATGACGACCCGTTTCAAGACACCATGCATATTACAAACACTACTTCTGAGCTCTCTGACATAGCTAGAAATTGCCCTTTCACACTGCCTCATCGGGAAATGTGATCGGAAACACTCAAAAACGTGCGTAGGGACATGTGATGAAATTTGTTACATACATTGCACTAATAAAACGACAGTCCCATAGTTCCAGTGGTACAACGGGAAAACTGCACACCATTTCAGAACTTTGTGTGTACAGTACATGTGATGTGCCGGGATGATCACTGTAAAAAAAAAAAGGTTGTGTAAATTTACACCAAATGTATGTGGCAGCAGAGTTTTCCACCAACGTCAGTGTAATTTTACACCAACCACGTTCATGTGTTTTTAATTTTGTGCCACAGTACAAATGCCATTAAAACAGGTAAGATAATCAAGCCACTGTTCTTGTATTAACAAAAGCCGTTGTGTCAAATAACATTTAGGCCTACTACAAGAGAGAAAACACATTTTAAATATCTGTGTAATTTTACACCNAAACACATTTTAAATATCTGTGTAATTTTACACCATGACAGGTGTACATGTTTAGCTTTCCACACAAATTAAGCCATATATACTCTTTTACACTTATGAATTGCATACTACGAACTTGGACCATCAACTCACAAGCGTTTCACAACCTTAAAAATTTCGGTATCTACGTGATTCTAACCCGTGACTCTCGGAATAGCAATTAGGCGTCCTAACCATTTATACCATCAGCAACTCATGATTGACGACTGTCGTTAGGTTGAATAATAGGTTTGGAACGGTATGTGGTAGAAATGCCAAGCGATAGATGCAAGACTTGGTTGTGTTTGACATCTGGTCATGTTTTCGAATACTGTTCGTTGTTTGCGAAACACGTTTTTATTTCCCACCATGAGCGTGTGCGATAAACGTTGCATTATTATTTTTATTTTATGTATATTTTTAGGTAACTGACATAATTTTATATCTAGATAACATGAAATGCTTTATATTAATTAATTATTTCTGTATTTTTCCCCGTGTTTAAATAGTTATTTGCTGAGATTTTATTTCCTTCAGAAATCCTTAAACTAAATTGCAGTTTTAGAATTTTTGCGTATCGATTTTATATGTTTCATATAAGCTACTTTCTAATTTTATAGTAGGCATTAAAGTTTGTTTAAATTTTTTATTTCTTTTTCTTTTCAAAAAATAAGTCTTATGTTTTATTATGTAAAGTGGTTAAGTGTAATAGAAGGTGAGATAACCTTAACTTCGCCACAAAAATAAAGAGGTTTTATTATTATTATTATTATTTTCGCTGAATTATACTAGTAATAAAGAATATGTCCTTGTAACCGTGGGAAGACTGAACTGTTAAAACCAATCACTTCGCAGAGTCATCAAATAAAACACATATTTTTGGGCTGCCTAATCAAGCACCACAGTTTATGTACGTACCATTTTAAGTGAGGTTATGTTGCTTTGAAATTTTATTTTATTTTACGCCTATACACATTATTACTGAGAAGGCAGTGAACATTGTTTCGAAAACGTCGTATGTAATGGTTTAGCTATACCAGATTACATATTTGCATATTTAAACCAATAATTAATTTAGTTGTATGTTCTAAATAATTGTGTTCGAGGTTTTAACAAAAATTTTCTTCGGGGAATAAAAATGCAGAAAACAACATATAATTAAAATAAAAGTGGCTGAACTACAACTAAAAACAAAAAAAAATTATAATTAAATTTTTGAATTCCATAGATGCGGTGTTTTATATTTTAGAAATTAGTGTAGTAACTTCTGCTGCCATCTAGTTAGTTTGTATTGGTTCTTTAAAAATTTTCATTCGATCACTAGTCAGTAACTAGCACGGTTGTTTAATTTTAGGTTATGGGCCCAGACCCATAATTCCAGTACAAATAAACGTTAGAAACTGTATTTCTCGCGACGGTATACGACAGTGATAGAAGTTCGTAGTGGCACTATTTGTATTCGTTTAAGCTGTAAATATGGCATCGAACTATCTATTCAATGTACCTAAGTTGAAGGGTCGGACAGTGAGTGGACTTTCGCAGCGGAGAATTTTCTAATCCTGGAGGGCATGCTGCATTGCATTAAACCAGTCACCGGGAAAAGTGTAGAAGCCGCAGATGACGCGAAGACCAAGGCTAAACTGATCATGACCATCGACTCAACGTTATTCGTTCATATTAAGAATGTGACGACCTCAAAAGAACTGTGGGACAAGCTGAAGGCTCTATTCGACGATGCAGGTATTTCTAGAAGAATAAGTTTACTGCGGAATTTAATCTCGATTCGCCTGGAAAGCAGCAATTCTATGACGTAGTATGTAACGCAAATGGTAGAAACCGGTCAGAGGTTATGTGGGACCGGGTTTTACATCAGTGACGGGTGGCTCGGATGTTTATTGCTAGCCAGATTGACGGAAAAATATTCCCCTATGATTATGGCCATTGAGCATTCAGGAATTCCCATCACAATAGATGCCATTACATCGAAGTTGTTGGATATGGAAACGGATGTTAACGTAAAAAATCGTAATGAAGTTAGTGGCGCATTTGCGAGTTCACAGAAGTGGCAACCTAAGAATAATGTAAAGGCAGGTGGAAGCAAAAATGGAGAAAACGCCAAAGTACATGTCAAATGCTACAAATGTAAACAGCTCGGTCATTACAAAAACCAGTGCCCAAATGATTCTGGCGGCTCAAATGACAAGAAGATGTTTCGTAAACAAACAAACGCATTGAGTACAGTGTTTATAAGCGGGGAGTTTGGCAAAGAAGAGTGATACATTGACTCGGGTGCAAGCATGCACTTTACGGCAAACGAAAGATGGATTAGAAATGCTTCATACGTAGAAAATAAAAAAATTATTGTTGCAAACAATAATAAAGTTCGGATTTTGTGCACCGGCGACGTCGATATTGTAACAAAAACTGAAGAGTGTGAGTTTGAGGTACCAGTGAAAGGCGCATTCTGTGTAACAGATTTAACGACTAATCTGTTGTCCGTGAACCAGTTAATTAGCAACGGGAATAAAGTACAGTTTACCGGGAAAGGTTGCGATGTTTACAACGCAAATGGTGTATTAGTGGTCACGTCTTCGTTAATAAATGGAGTTTACAAGTTGAGAATGTCAAAAAGTGTACTGGCTGCATCCGTGGTGTCTGCAAACACATGGCATCGCAGGTTAGGTCACATAAACAGCAACTATTTGAATAAAATGAAAACTGCCACAGAGGGTACTGACCCTGATGAAAAATTTTACATAAGTAAGTCATCTTGCGCAGTTTACTGTGCATGTTGGTTCAAGAAGTAATGAGATACTCGGAGTAGTTCACGCAGACATTTGTGGATCTATGGAGAAAGAATCCATTGGTGGTTCTAAATACTTTATGCTGCTTGTCGATAATTAAAGTCGCATGATATTTGTATATTTTCTAAAATACAAAAGCGAAGCCTTGACTTGTTTTAAGGAATTTAGAGCAAAAGTGGAAAATGAAACTAACAAAATAATCAAAACATTGAGAAGTGACTATGGAGGTGAGTTTTGTAATAGAGAATTTGATACATACTTGCTAAAGGAAGGGATTAATAATAAAAAACAAACGCTTACACACCAGAGCAAAATGGATTATGTGAACGCAGTAATAGCACAATCGTGGAGAAAGCGAGGTCCCTGTTGTTTGACGCAAACTTAGGCAAAGAATTTTGGGCTGAGGCGACAAACACAGCTGTTTATCGTCAGAATCAAATGTAGCATCGGTGTTGGATGGAAAAACGCCATTTGAAATGTGGACAGGAAGAAAACCTGACATAAACCATCTGAGAATATTTGTCAGTACTGTGATGGTTCATGTAGCAAAGGAAAGAAGACAAAAATGGGACAAGATGTCAGAGAAACATATATTGATGGGATTTCCAGAAAATGTCAAAGGTTACAGACTTTACAACCCAAGGACTAAATCTATGACAACTAGCAGAGATGTCATCATCATGGAAGAAGAAGCTATCATACCAGTAAATGAGAGCACATCTAATGCTGAACAAAAATAAGAAAGTTTAGATTCAGTAGGGGACACTTCTGCAAAAAATGAAGAGTCAGTGGTAGAATAATGTGATGAGTTGTATATACCAAGTGAAGGTGAAGACACTGATGATACTACTGAAACGACTCAACCAGAAAACAGACCGATGAGGAGCCGAAAGAAACCAGATCGTTTAGGATTTTCAGATATGTGTGTTGAAGAAAATGTATTTGATGATGCGAGCGGATTATCTCCGGAAGAAGCACTACAAGGACATGAAAGAGAGCAGTGGTTGAAGGATGTGAATGAACTTAAGTGTTTTGATGATAATAGTGCGTGGGAGTTGGTAGATGCTCCAAAAAGTGGTACGGTTGTGAAGTGCNGGATTCTCAGATATGTGTGTTGAAGAAAATGTATTTGATGATGCGAGCGGCTTATCTCCGGAAGAAGCACTAAAAGTACATGGAAGAGAGCAGTGGTTGAAGGCTATGAATGAACTTAAGTGTTTTGATCATAATAGTGCGTGGGAGTTGGTAGATGCTCCAAAAAGTGGTACGGTTGTGAAGTGCAAATGGGTCCTAAGAAAGANGATAATAGTGCGTGGGAGTTGGTAGATGCTCCAAAAAGTGGTACGGTTGTGAAGTGCAAATGGGTCCTAAGAAAGAAATATGAAAATGATAATAATGTTCGTTGTCGTGCTAGGCTCGTGGCGTGTGGTTATATGCAAAAACAAGGTGTGGACTATTCAGAGACATTTTCACCTGTTGTNCGTGGCGTGTGGTTATATGCAAAAACAAGGTGTGGACTATTCAGAGACATTTTCACCTGTTGTTAGGCATACAACAAAACAAATTTGGAATTTACATAGAACTGAACATGAAAATCCCATTCTTTATTTGCTCGTTATTATGGTATTTTCACTCAAGTTGTTAATATGAATTCGCACATATTTATTTATTGTAAAAGTGCACTATGGAACATGTGTTATAAAAATGATAGCAGTGTGTTAATACAATGATAGTACAATATAAAAATGCAAAATGAAAAGGTTAAGTACTTTGTTATGATATATTTTTACACTTACTTATAAACTTGCAATCTAATACCAACTTTCTAGTTAATAAATATATACATTCGTGTGTTTTAAACAGAGATTTCTAGGCCTTTTTTGGAGTAGTAAAAACATTTGTGTAGCATTAAATATACTGCAGTTGTTTTCCAAAATTCCACATACACCAAAACTTTGTACGTGGAAATATATATATATATTTTTTTTTTACAGTGATGACTACGTGAGTTTCCTTCATGGCGAGTGCTGTCTTCAAACAATCGTTTCTCCCTCCTCCCATTCCGCTTTATTTTCGTTTGATTATTAATTGTAAATTTACTTGTCGACCTCCTGTGGCGCAGTCGGTTGGTGGGCCGCCGGTCTGCGATGCGGGAGGTTCTGGGTTCGAATCCTAGGTAAGGTATAGGTGTTAGTTTAAGATAGGCCATAAGTTAGTTTGTAAGCCGTCACTTGTTAGGCTTCAAGCATAGCACTGGGGGACGTTAACAAGNTTAAGATAGGCCATAAGTTAGTTTGTAAGCCGTCACTTGTTAGGCTTCAAGCATAGCACTGGGGGACGTTAACAAGCCCTAACCAATAAAATACAATACATTTACTGGCACACCTGTATAGGGTCCACATGATCCACGCACTCCAGTTCATCCCATTTTTTAGTCCACGTGTTCCACGTATTTGATGCAACTGATCTAAATGATTGGAAATTTTGAAAGTTTGTGCTAGTGGTGAGATTTTGCAATCCTTCTCCCAACTGCAGTTAGACAGCATGTCATAGCAGTTGGATATTCTGTGCAAGTGTTCGCTAGACTTCAGCTCAGTTGGAAAAGGAAATTTAAAATTACTTAAATTTGCGTTCAATAGACATGAAAATTTGAATAACGAAAGATTATAAAGTTTTGATATAGTTTATTTTTTTTGTCTTTAAAGCATATCTTTAAATCATTTCTTTCAACTAAAGCATATAATATATTAAAACTTACTAAGAAATGATGCGAGGATACCCAATTCGGGAAATTTAACCTACGAGCTTTAAAATTGCATTTAATATCGTCATAATTAAGAAATGTATACAAATACTCTACATTGTATTAAATCGTGTATAAGGTGAATTTATACGTTAACTAAAAGAATACTTGCAATTTTTAAAGTTTTTAAACATTTATTTGAATCATGTCAGTCTTCTAAAGTTAATATAGACAACTTAATTTATTTACGTATGTAGCTGGCGCCAGTAACACACTGCATAATCTTTGTAATCGCCACCTGTAATGGAATGTTTTGTTATTGTTGTTTTGGAAAGAAATTTGAAATGAAGTTATTAAATTAAAGAAAAANACCACCTGTAATGGAATGTTTTGTTATTGTTGTTTTGGAAAGAAATTTGAAATGAAGTTATTAAATTAAAGAAAAAAGAGTTAGTGATGCACGACCATAAGTCTGGTTTTATTACTTCTTGGTAACCTTTTCCTCTGAGTATACATGTTTTTGATGAAACAAATAATAAGTCTTGCTTGATATATTTTTCTGTGCACATGTACGGAGACCTAGCATGATACATTTGATGAGTAATGCTTCCTATATTTGTTGTTATTTAAAGGGNTCTGTGCACATGTACGGAGACCTAGCATGATACATTTGATGAGTAATGCTTCCTATATTTGTTGTTATTTAAAGGGGTCTGTTTGCTTTTAAATGAATTATTTATTTATGTTGCGTAACGTTTTTGTGTTGCTTGTAACATTTTGGTATGTTGTTGTGTTAAGGACTCACTGCATATGTTAAATGAATAGAAAAATATTTGTTTTTGCATTTTTGTTGTACATGTGCGTAAAGTGATAGCAAAGCATGGCTGCTTTTCACAAGTCTTACTGTCGTGTTTGTATTTAAAGAGAACAAATTTAAATGGAAACCATTAATTAATTAATGCTTTTAATGAATTAATTTTTATGAATATAAATGTATTACGTTTTGTGGAGAACGTAATGATATTAGTTTAATGTTGTAATGTTGAAATGCCACGTTAATTAATTTTTTTTAATGTGCATGCTACTGTGGTGTTGTGACATTTGAAAGTATTATTAACTAAAGAAATCAGTGTAGATTTTAATGCATAAGTTTGTGTGGTACAGTTCTAATTTGGTTCTAATAGTTTTATGTTCACTACTCCAGTTAATCTCCATGAGTAACCAGTGTTTTGACCTTATAATCAGATGTTGTTCTCTCTCTCTCTGCAGAGTGTTTACCTCATTTGCACGATGCGCTAACTATTTCTTTCTTTATAGTATTCGAAATTGATTACATTGTTGTTTGAGTAATTTTCATTAAATCCGTTTGTTGCTGTTTATTTTGGAAGTGAATTCCCTGTTGTTGATTACTGTTTCTTGCAACGTCTTCTGAACTTGTAATTCTGAGTGTTCGTTAGGTACTGTAAATAGTATTTCCACTCGACGTGATGTACCCTTTCATTATATTCAGTTATTTAATTGTGTAATTTTTTTCTTGCTATGAGCAGAGTGTAACTTTTAATTGCGTTCTGAATCACGATATTGCGTGTTGTTTCCACAGTGAAATATTGATTTCTTGTTGACATTATTAGGTATTATTCCACGCGTGTTCAATTTTATTCCCGTGTCTTTGTCACCAGTTTGATTTAATCTCAGTGAGTGAAGATTTTTTTCTATATTTTAATACGTATGTTAAGAATCTCATTATTGTCTAGAACGAAAGTTGTGTCAGGGACAGTTGTATCATCAAGGATTAGCGCTCGGGACAAAACTTATTCTCGTGTTAGGCGTAAAATGCGTTGTACGAGCTCATCATGTTACTGCTATCCGGAAATTTTATTCTCTTGTTAACTATCATGCCATGGGATGGTCTGTTAGGCATTTATCCAGGCGTATAGCGAGCATGAAAACAAGCAAAATAGACATCTATGCGACTCGTAAATTCTAATAATCTCGACTTTCGAAACATAATTTTAACGAATAAATATTTTTAGCAATTGGGAAGTGAATAGATTTATTGGCTTTAATGATATGGGCTTTGTGTAAAGAGAAAGAAAGAAAACTGCGCAGGCGAGTTTTATTTAATAAAAAAAATGTGTGTTCCTAATCAAGCAAAGTCGCAATTCAAATGCAGTATCTGAAGTGATTATTGAAAATGTGTACTAAATTTTCCACCATTTACAGCAACAGTTGTCCATCTTACGAGACTAAAATTTCTTTGAATTGCACCGAATCATGTTTATAACTAAAAAACTGTATCCCAGATTATGCCTAATGTTTATACGGCAGAAAGGCTAGCTTGTAAATCTGCGTGTGAAATCACAACACCATGGCTTTGTACAACTATATTTGCCACACAGAGTACATTACATCGTGCTCCACTTAAAACGTAATTTATTTTCAAGTTTTCATTATAAAATGTTGTTTTGTCTAATACTATAATAGTACAAGAATAAACACAGTGGCTTATAATGTGAAAATATTTAAATCACTCAGCTACACAGTGTGTCATAAGGTTAGTGCTGCTATTTAAAGTAATAGATTACAATATTTATAAATTGAATTAATGTTTATACCAAAAAATAACAAGTATAGTTAGACGTCCTAGGTGGGCGATTAAATGTCTGCACTGAGAAAACAATTGTTTTAGTATTCCAAACATATTCGTTTGCGTAGCGTTCGTTTCAGCTAAACGATATTTTGTTGGCACAAGCAAACCTCAGCCAAATGAATGAAATTTGTTCACAAAGCCAAATAATTAATTAATTGAAAACAATTTTGTCTGAGATAAGACAAATATTTCGTTGTTTAAGTATGCTAAACAAATATTTAGTGTAAGAAAACATATCGTTACAATTTGTCAACAAAATAATATGTTTACATGGAAAAAAAGGTTTCTTCCAGCGAAAAAAAAATACATATATTTGTTTCCTAGGGCCAAAAACATCTTTAGTTGCCCTAACAAAATATTTTGTTCAGTAAACAAAACTTGAAAAGCAACAAAATTCATTTAGTTCATCTAACAAAATACTCGCTTTAGTAAACAAAATCTCTGTGTTGGGCCAAAAGAAATTGGAATGCCAACAAAACATTTGGTTGAATCAACTGTATACATTTGTTTGGCTACTCATTTGATCGCCTTCTTTCGAAAACACAGCTCGAGAGATTGTTTGTATTCTTCGTGAAAATTAGGATAGTAACGGTGTTTGTTGATGCATTTATTTATGCTTAATAACGGTACCGACATCTAAATAAAACATATTTAACAGGAGACCAAAGTGTAAACCTGCTAACTTGAAATATGTATTTGCGCACGTTGTGCAGTATTAGAAAGAATGCATTAAAAATATACCTGTCATATCAGTAGTCACTTCATCTGAGTTTGCTAGGGCGTAGCTGTCGGATACAAAAGATCTAGGTTCGAATCTTGGTGGGGATTCTAGTTTTTTTTATATAAACCGAAACTACTTAACGTACGTAAAGTCAAACAAATCTTTAGTTAATTACACCAACCAGATCTTTGTTTGGAGCAACCAAATTAAAATAATTAAAATGTTTTGGTATCAACAAAAATATTTCATTGCCCCTATACAAACAATTAAATTGTTTGGGCCAAACAAACCGTGTTTTATTCTGTGACGGCCTACGCACATCAAAAATTCGCCTGAGTTCACATCGCCTTGGATTGCTGTTTCTACATGTGGGTCACGGACATGGCTTACCTTTGGTGCGATGGGACCCGCTCAACTGACAATCTCGCTGCTGTTGGCTGCATGAGTGCTGGATGGCAAATGGCGCGTGGCCAGTTAGTGTGCCGCTACGAAGCTTCGCCGGCTGCCCCTTACCTACCTACGTGTATCCACGACAACGTGACGCCGGTCAGCCTTGACGTCACCAGGGGGCGTTTCCGCTCCGCGAACATAGGAAATTGTTCCAGAAGACGACGATATATTTGTATAAAAGCTTGGGTTCTCCCCTGTTCGGGGAGACAGGCCAGGGACTTTAAAAGGGAAGTAACGGTTGTTCCTATGCTTTAAAAAGGGGGGTGGGGGTTTGCTCTGCATCATTATTAAAATATATATAATCTTCATTTTTAAATCATTTTGTATATGCATAAATTGTAATGTCTTCGTGGGGCAATTAAAATCATGGGATTTTATTAAAACTTTTAAATATATTTTTAAATCTCATATTGGGAATTGAAACTTTTGTACTTCAGAAAAAAGGGAAATATATGTTTTTGTAACTACGTTTTCTTTTACTGTGCAAACCCAGACTAAACTTTATGATACCCTTTGATGACAATTTACCTTGAAAATCGAACATCTTCCTGAGGAAACAGATACGGAGTCCTATTAGCATATGTCGACAGAAACCGACACACAACAAAAACATTTTTATCTGTGTATTAGTCACTCTTTCAACCTAATTTAACTATTTTTATACATTATGATTTAAGCGCTTCAAATTTAAGTTTTCAACTAGAAATACTGTCGTTTTTTTTAATGTAGAATATGAAAATTGAATAAGTTACGAAAAGCTGCATACAAAATTGCTTAATTTGATGTAACCCAACTTCAAGGTCGTGCGAAATTAGTATGAACAATGTTTTTAATTTGTTAACGTTTGAGAGCAGCTTAAAAACAGCAATGCACTGTCGCCACATTCTGTTTCTGAAGTAAACAAATTCATACACTGCAAATTCAGTTTTAACAACTTATTTCATAACATCGAAAAATATTCGTCTCTTGAAAATAGAAAGCAAACCAGTGGTGGAGATTTTAAGAGTTATAACAACGAAGCCGATATCAGCAATTATCCTATTCGAACTCCTCATATTGTTTTGAATTTCATCGCAAATTTATGATGTTTTCTTGTAATATGAGAGTAATTATATAACCGATAATATTGAATGAACTAGCAATATCACAAAATTAATAATTCAATTTTTAAACACATGTACTACAAAGAAATTCTTACAAAACACAACAAATAATACAAATTTCAAACGTTGTTTTTTCTTTTCTACGGCATGTACTCGTACATGTTTACTTATTAATATTTGGCATATTGCAAGCCAAAGTATTAGTATAAAATACTGGATTCCAAGTACATTCAATGCCAACATAAGCAAAAATAAACCAAAAAAACGTGGTATAGTGGGCACTTTTGAGGCCCTAGTTACTTATTCCTGTCATTAATTTTTTTTATCCGTTAATCACTTTTTCATATAAATATTGCCATGTAAGTAATAAACACAGTGTGTTGATTCCACTGCACTCCGAAGTTAACGTCTAAGACTAAAATAAAATATATTGATTGACTATTATTCCAAATGAGAGAGCTTTCAAAAGTGCTCACTTTACCGTAAATAGCATGTAACACTTTGGTATCTAACCAAAGAGATACATGCGGTGATACAACACAGTTCGTATCTTACCAAGGAGTTTTGCTAACAAGGTGTTAGTTAACATTAGACACCATGTTGATACAACTGGCCCTTAGTAGTGTGTCTGTTTACACGATGGTGTAGCGCCAAACACTGCAGTGCTGCAAATGTATGTAACAAGAATAGTTTCGTCGTTGTGTACTCTCTGTTCTGAAAATATCGTCTCGTATTTACTTTTAACGCCGCGGTGATATTGTTTTGAAATGTATTTATTTAAAGAAAATATTGTTATTAATGAGTGGTTTTAGTAAGTATAGTGGGTATTCTGATATTTGGCTGCACTGCTGACCCGGTTATGTATTTGTTTCAGATGGTCATCTTTTATTCACATTTTTCTTGTATTTGCTCAGTGAAATTATTATTTTGCCTTGAGTTGGTAAAATTTTTATATTGTCATAATGACTTATATACATACTAGAAGCGAGTAATAGTCTTGAGATGTTTTAATGAACACGCCAGACACGGTCGCTGTGGTATTTGTTTTGCTGGCTTAAAACCAGCACGTATTTGGATAACAAAATATAGTAGTACTAGTTGTGGCCACGGCTCCGCTCGCATGGACTACGGAATTATTGTTTAGGTTTTTTTTAAATAATGTTCCCCCTCCCTCCCGCGGCGCTTCCACTCGCCGCCACCATTGTTCTCCACGTCCGCGTACGGTAAACCGACTAGCGAAAGTGAATTTTTTGAGATATTTTCTTGTGATAAATGGTAGCCAATATCAACTTTCAGCCGTCCAACTATTTCTGTGCAAGAAATTACGTCGATCTGCTGCTAAGTTGCGACGTTGCATTGTTATTGCGTTTGTATACTTTTTCACTTTCCTATAAGAATTATCCCAAGGGAATGAGAAATTTACTCGGGGTATAAAGTAGCCTATGTCACTTCATGGCCCTCCAACTATCTCTGTGTAAAAATTGACGTCGATCCGTTGCTCCGTTGCGACGTGGAAGGACAAACAAACACACTTTCACATTTATATGTACATATATACGTATATAGATATACACTCCTACATGTCTAATTTATATTTTAATAATTGAGTGCAAAGTAAACGAATGCATTAACTGTAGTCATGCATCGCATTTTTTATAATTGTATTTGATTTATGTCGACTTTTTAAGTCAATAAAGACATTGACATCTTTGTAATTGCAGCAGGCATTATAATGTTTTGTTGTAGTTGTTTTTAAAATAATTAAAAAAAAAAAATTAAAGAAAAAAAAAGTGTTAGTAATGCAGAGCCACAAGCCTGGTATTATTATTTTTTGGTAAACATTTTCATCTGGGTCTATGGGTTATTGATGAAACAAATAAGTCTTGTTTAATATATTTTCTTTTGTGCACATGTGCGGCGAATCACCATAATAAATTTGATGAGAAACANTCCTTTTTTGTTGTGGTTTACAGGGTCTTGTTAACTTTTAATTAACTTGTTCATTTTTGTTGTCACTTATTTGTGATGCTTGTGGCATTTCTATGTTGTTAGCGTCAAGGACTCACTGCGTAAGTTAATGACTTCAATAATTATTTTATTATATGCCTTTTTGTCGTACATTGACACAGTGGTAAACTTTTATGGATGATCCTTATAGTTTCCAGCACATGCATAGCATTTATTTTAACAAAGGTACTGTCACTTTATTGACTTCGGAAAACTTGGCTACATAAAGTTTTACTATCATTTAACTAAAAAAACTTTGAGGACGCGCCAAGAAACTGCCACTGTGTATTTCTGTAATGTACGTGCAAGTAGTTAACTTCCTGTGGACTATCAAAAATTAGAGTGTATTTGCGACGATATTTTGGGATTGCAGTTAACCTTCATTCGAGACCTTTTCCACAAAGCCGGTTATGCGCCCCGCCTACCTTCCG
>NQII01015058.1:0-17132 GCA_002778355.1 Clitarchus hookeri | reverse complement strand
CACTTCCCTTTGTAAATTATTCTTTCAGTACTTGAGGATGGCAGCTGAAAGCAAAGATGTGTTACCCAATTAACATCAATCTCCTATTACAAAAGTTGTTTGGATATTTACTACACGCCAGTAAGAAAGGTACTCGTACTGTAGCGTTACATACACATACATACTTGTGTACTAAATATCTGCGTGGGCCCGCAGCAAACGCAAAGGTAGCCGTTATCAATAAAATTGTACGTTAAATTAGGGAGGTGTAACTTGACCCATGGAACATATGCAGACAATTTGAATGTGTGTTATGAACATTTATCACAACGTTGTTTGTGTAATGACCCCTTAAAAAAATAAACGACGACTGTAATTTATAACAGTTAACACTAATGAAACAAGTGAATTAAATATACCTCCTAAGTGCGCCACAGTTTTCAAAATTAAGTATCAGGTGATACATTATTTTTACATATTCCTGGCCTTTGAAATGGCCCCACAAGTCGTAGTCCAGAGGTGGGTTTACCTCCAGTGCTGGCCATGTCGCTGGACCACAACGTCCAATTAGAAAGCACTGTCACACTGAGGAGGCATTGTCAAGTATTACTTTACAAATATTACATCACAATTTCCGCCATGGCAACCAAAGTTGCGTAATGAATTTGAAATCCTTTCCAAATTTGAAAACTTTAATAATTCATTGACTTAAAAATGGAAAATGGCCATATCATGTACGTTTATCATTTAATTCAGTATATGCTGACTCTACAACCTCTATCACGCACATGTTTGTGAAAGTTGGCCAGGAGTCTCGACAAAAGCCGACAGGATATAACCGAAACGGATATACTTCATCGCTGGAATGTCGAGTCGTGGGAAAGAGGAGATTGTCGAGATAACTCGTTGGCAAGACGCATCATCGTCCGGTACGATTCCACGTGTGAGAAGCCTGTAGTGGTCCCACTGTGGATCGAACAGTGTCTACGTGCGCTGTAGCCGATACGCCATCCGCTGCTTCTTGCACATAGGTAGTGTGGTAGAGGGCCTGGGTGCGATTGCAGAGTAGGGAATGCCTGCAAATTATATTGCTTTCCCATGCAGACATTTATTGTTTCCACGGGTTTGAAACATGGGATTACAGAAATGCATCTTATAAAATGAAGAAGTTAAAAGCCCTTCATTTTCAGGATTCAAG
Source organism: Clitarchus hookeri (assembly GCA_002778355.1). Classification (NCBI taxonomy): domain Eukaryota; kingdom Metazoa; phylum Arthropoda; class Insecta; order Phasmatodea; family Phasmatidae; genus Clitarchus; species Clitarchus hookeri. Next base: position 15,955 of record NQII01015058.1, on the reverse strand, counting down.
GTGCCACGAATCTTTACCCACACGTGAAGGGAGAAGATTGTACTGCATAACCTGTTCTTTTCCAATTGTTACGTCAGTCATGCCTACAAAGGAAAAATTATGTTATGTTAAATTTTAGATATCATGTTATAATAACTACCACGCTCCAATTTTGCCATTGTACCAACTCGGTCAGCTAAACAATGAGAACATATCCCCCCACCCCCCCACCTCCACCAAAGTTTACGTCCGCGTACACGGGCTTCGCTTGAGTAATTAAACAACCGTCACTTGCANCCCACCTCCACCAAAGTTTACGTCCGCGTACACGGGCTTCGCTTGAGTAATTAAACAACCGTCACTTGCACTCTCTTACTTCGNCCACCAAAGTTTACGTCCGCGTACACGGGCTTCGCTTGAGTAATTAAACAACCGTCACTTGCACTCTCTTACTTCGACAGTTCGGATAGGGTGTCAAGTTTTTTATACTGACTTGTAATCATTTTGGAAGAACAAAACAGTAATGGAAGGTAAAAGAATTTATCTACGTCTACGTATAATAAGGGGGAAGGAGGAGGTTGGGGAACTCATTTGTAAGAAGCTTCTGGACGAGGTTGGCCAAAAAAAACAATATCAGAATTCCAGTGACTTTGAATTCTTAGATTCACAACGCCATAATCATCGTGAAATAAAAATTCTTTGAAAACCTGCAGAGCATATTTTAGAGGAAGAAAACCATAGAACTACTGAGAATGTGAATCCTCTTTCGTTTGTTATTTTCGGATTCACTTCAGGTTTTCATTTTCTGTTTGTGTCAGTTGATTCGATTCTGGTCTCTCTGGTGTGTCGATTCCGAGGTCTATGTCGTACGCGTGTACGCACTGAGAGTCAGTCCCGAAACATATGCTGCAGTCACACTCTGCGTAAGCGTGTACGCAAGGTCCGTGCAGCTGGCAGAGTAACATTTTCGAGGTAGAGTTGCATGCCATTATATGCGGTCGTTCAAGGTGATCGCGGTTGGGCGTTTCCTGTTTTGTTGCAGAGATCCGGGTACGTTTTCCTCGTTACGTAAAGTGGTTGTCCTTGAGTGTTTGTTTGAATATCTACACATCACATCTTATATATCTATCCTTACGTAATGTTGCGTCATATCTGCATCATATAAAAAGTCTTTACTACATCACTCCTATACATCCTCTCGCGAGAGCACTCACACTCTCGGTCGCCTGCNATAAAAAGTCTTTACTACATCACTCCTATACATCCTCTCGCGAGAGCACTCACACTCTCGGTCGCCTGCATGTTCAAAGAACATCGAAACTAGTAGTTTCGGCAGTTCCAACAATGGAACTGCAAAGAATTGGGATGGAGCAAAATATAGACATGGTATTGATGCAGGAGCCCTACCTGCATCATGGGAAAATACCTTCTCTTCAAGGACGTTTTGTGCTGATGGGAGAAAGACCGATGGCAGGAATATGGGTACGCAATCCTGAGATAAGCTATATCCCACTGGAGGCTCTGTCAAACACGCATCATGCGTGTTTGAAGGTGGAAATGGGAGGAGGAAGTGTGACGATTGTATCGTCATACTTCCAACCCCAGGATACGGTAGAGCATCACCTCTCTCAGTGGAGTGTGATAGTTCGCAGAGCTAAGGAAAAGGACATAATTTTCGGAGTGGATATTAACGCAAAGTCCGAATTATGGCACTCGCCAGTTACTGACGGAAGAGGAGAGGAGGTAAACGAGTACCTAACCGAGAATAACTTGCAGGTTGCAAACACGCCAGGTCACCAGCCCATGATTCAGAATCATATCTGACGCGACTATAGCGACAGCGCATGCCCTGGGACGTATTGGGGACTGGAGGGTTTCGGACGAGGTGGACTCTGACCACAAGATGATCCTGTTCACCATTCGGTGTAATAGGGGAAATAGTGAAAGAAATGCAAGGCCCCGATATATTACAGCAAAAGCCGACTGGCCGCTCTTTGACAGAGTACTTCTGAGAAGGCTGGAAAGGTACAGAACGAGTGATTACGAAAACCTGGATCAGAAGGCGAAAGAACTGGTGGCAGTGATAATGGACACCTGCCAAGAAGCAATTCCTAGGGTGTCCAGGAAAGTGCCACATCATCCCTGGTGGGATGACGAGCTGGAACTGCTAAGGAGAGCGGTGAAGAGAGCTAGCAAAACATTCAAAAGAACGTACCAACCAGATGCACGGGTAAGGGAAGTCAGACAGTATAATGCCTTGAGAGCGGACTATCGACGGACGCTAAGAAAGAAAAGACAGACAGCTTGGAGACAGCTGGTAACTGATAGGGGAAATGAAGATCCATGGGGCCTTGTATACCGAATGGTGTCAGGGAAGATCAGGAACTCAGACGAGCTTCCAGCCCTAGATCGTGATGGACAGTTACTGCAGTCCTTCGAGGAAAACGCCAGGCACTTGATGGAAGTCTTGTTGCCTGACGATGACCTGGAAGGGGAGAACGAGTATCACAGAGAAATGATATATATGGCCAGAGAGGGGATCGGGACGGAGGNGGAAATGAAGATCCATGGGGCCTTGTATACCGAATGGTGTCAGGGAAGATCAGGAACTCAGACGAGCTTCCAGCCCTAGATCGTGATGGACAGTTACTGCAGTCCTTCGAGGAAAACGCCAGGCACTTGATGGAAGTCTTGTTGCCTGACGATGACCTGGAAGGGGAGAACGAGTATCACAGAGAACTGAGATATATGGCCAGAGAGGGGATCGGGACGGAGGACACTTCAGTATTTTCCATGGAGGAAATGAACCGAATAGTCAAAGGGACAAAACTAAAGAAGGCCCCGGGAATAGATGGATTGACGGGCGAGATGCTCCTCCGGGCATATCCGAGAATCAAAAACGACATGCTTAAACTGTTCAACCATTGTCTGGAAACGGGTTGTTTCCCTGCATGCTGGAAACGAGGACTGCTTAAAATAATATATTAAGGGGGAGGAAAGAACACTAGATTAGCTAAGTCCTACAGACCCATCACGCTCCTGAGTGTGATGGGTAAGGTACTGGAACGCCTGATCAACAGAAGGCTAATGGAATACCTTGACGTGGTTCAAGGTATCCATACAAGGCAATATGGCTTCATGAAGGGAAAGAGTACCGAGAAAGCAGTAATAGATATGGTGAACCAAGTTAAGGACTATGAACACGATTATGTCCTAGCGATTTCTCTGGATATCTCGGGGGCATTTGACAACGCCTGGTGGCCACAAATACTGTGGCAACTGCGGTTACTGGTGTGTCCGAAAAACCTATATATGTTGATCAGGGACTTTCTAAATACATATAGGGGAACATAGAGAACAGAAAGAGTTAACAAAGGGATGCCCCCAAGGGTCTGTCCTTGGTCCCATTCTCTGGAACATCATATTCGAAGGACTGCTCAGACTTGACTTGCCGGGGGGCTGTGTGATCTACGGATACGCAGATGACGGACTCCTTCTGATACCTGCATGGACACGGCGAGAGCTGGAGGAAAAAGTGGCAATTGCTATGGAAGCAATCAGGATATGGGCAGCGAACTTCAAGTTGAGGTTCGCTGTAGATAAGATGAATGCCATTCTTCTGAAAGGTTCCCTCCAGCGAAAGCCAGTACTGAGGTTCGAAGGGCGAGTTGTGAAACTCGTCCAAGAGATGAAGTACTTGGGTGTGATCCTGCAGACCCGTCTCTCGTTCCAAAGACACGCGGCCTATGCGGTAAACAAGGCAGTGGTAATGTTCCACAAGATCAGGGCTGTGGCTCCGGCAAACTGGGGTCTCGGCTACCACACGCTCAAGCTGTTATATAGAGGAGTTTTCCTGGCCGTGGTAACCTACGCTGCGGGCGTATGGTACCAGGAAACGTACAAGGTCCTTGTAAAACGCAAAATGATCAGCGCTCAAAGAGCAGCACTTCTGGGAGTCACGAGAGCCTACAGAACAACCTCCAACGATGCCCTGCAAGTAATTGCAGGAGAAGTTCCACTGGATCTGCTAATACAGGAAAGGGGAAAGTATAGCAGAACAAGATGGATGGGACCCGTCCCCCCCGAGGAAGCCAAGTACTTAAGGGAACAGACAATGAGTGTCTGGCAGAGAAGGTGGGATGCATCGGAAAAGGGAAGACTAACGCACGAGATCTTTCCGGACGTCAGGCTGAGATTGCGGGCGGGGTGGCTATCAATTGGTCACTACGGCGCGCAGTTCCTGACTGGCCATGGAAACTTTAAGGCTAAGTTGTGTTCCATGGCTCTGGTAGATGATCCGGAATGTGTGGTGTGTGGAGTACCTGATACTTCCACACACTTGCTCTTTGACTGTCCAAAGATTGAGGATCTTCGGACCTCCTTCGAGGATAGTACTGGATATCTTGATCTAAGAGGTATGTTAGCCTCTAGGGAACTGGCGCCAAAGGTGTTGGAGTTCCTAACTGCAGTAGGTAAAAGGAATGAGGAGTTTGACGTGTGGTGGTTGAGTACCAGCCTGAGTAGAACTCTGGAAGTGGATGACCCGGATGAAACTAACAACCAAGATGGCTGAGCATCTTTTTCCAACAGTAATACTGGAGGAAGAAGAGCCAGTACAAGTCCATAGCCCTGGGTGCACAACTACTGTAATAGAAACACCAGAAAACAAAGAGGAAGAAAAACCTCCGGAGCCAAGGTTTCAGGGGTCGGTTCTTCATCTAATAGATGAAGACCAAGAAGCAAGCACAAAAGGATGGCCCTGCAAATGGACCCCTGTTCTTTTGTTGAGGGAGGGCTTCATGAGTGCGGGCCGAAACATGAGCAAAATGATCCGTGACCAAACAAGAAGAGCGGTTTGTGGTATAAACAGAAGAAGGATAGTTGAGACGCTAGACCTTCCAAAGGAAGTACCACCAGAAACAGAGGATGGCTGTGAAGAAAGGAAGAGGGAAGTCCTTTCCTTAAAGAAGTTAGTTCGTCAAAGCGAAGCCACGCCATCCTCTGAAAAGACCATCAATATAGACTGGCCATCAAATCGCAACACGATTGATGCAGGAGTTCAGACCTGGCCAGTAGGAGCCAACCCTAAGGAGCCCTGGGAACTGTACGACGAGGTCGTGCGGGGTGCCCAGCTCTCCAGGTTGGAAGATCCAATAACACTGACAGCTGCAATCAGCCTTGTGGTAAGACAGATGGAAGGAGGAGATAAAGTTCTCTTCCCACGTCTGGAGTGTGCGGACAGGCTTGCCGTCGCCCAGGTAGGTCTGCCCACCAATCCGGAGGCGCTCATCAGTCTTCTGAAGGAGTGCTTCTGGCGCAGAGGAGAACGTTTTGACCCGACTTCGATCTTTAAGGATGCAGTTCGCACATACGGGAGGCGTACATTTGATTACAGTAGGCCCTTCAATGGGTACACTGTGGTCAGGTACTAGTCCTCCAAAATCGGACTGTATCCAAACAAACTGGACGTGACACAAAGAGGGAGAGAGAGAGTGGCCTGACCAGCCAGATGGATGAGTGGGAAGAACTGGGAAGTGTGGCTGACGGGATGAGCACTTGTCCAGGGAAAACTCACGCATTCTGAACGAAGACAACCAAGCACAACAAAGGTAAATGCAATGATAAAGGCAGAAATGGAAAATAAACAGCAGAAAACGGCGAAGAATCGCGACGAGGCCCTGGCAAGTTGGGTGCGTCATTGCGTCAGCGATCTCGACCCAGGGAAACTCTTCTCGCCGTCTGGAAACTGATTAGAACCCACTCTACCTCTATCAGGAAATTAACAGGATATGACGAACGAACTCTACTTCCTGGATCATGCACTTGGGTTTGTTCCAGGTAAACGACCACAGCAAAGGAACCGGAATGTGATTATGGAAGAAGGAAGGAACCTGCTCCAACCGATTGACGAGACTCGGTCTAAGTAAAAAGGTAGTATGTGTGTGCATGTGATGTCAGTAGGAAGGGTCTGATTGGCCGGACTGGGATCGCGACGAGGCCCTGGCATGCGTGAACTGACGTGATGCAGCTTCACGCCCAGGGAAACTCTCCCTTTCTCCGCCACGACGATCGCTCCAGCTGAAGACTAGAGATACAAGAACAGGAAGGATTGAGAGAAGAAGACAGCTATGGCTGGTGGGCAGTGGCGTAGAATCGCGACGAGGCCCTGGCAAGTTGAGTGCGTCATTGCGTCAGCGATCTCAACCCGGGGAAACTCTTCACGCCTGTCTGGATACCGATCATGTCTTGCTTCCTATTGACATCTGTGAATGGGACGGTAACGAAAGTCTGCAGTGTGGAATAGTTTCGTGCTCTTTGCGAGCGGCGGGCGAGGAGGAAGGGGTAATTCTGGGCTACCGATTACCCCCGAATCTAAGTCCGGTCCACACCCGCACACACTGAGCCGCGTTTGCGTTAATGGGATACCGTCATGCTTAATTTAACCGTGAAAGAAGGACTCGCGCAGTACGCGTTAGGAATGGTTGGTAGAATAGTTAGTTTTGTGTTATAAATTCAGTCCGGCCAGCATGACGGTCACAAAATTGCAAGTTCCCGGCGGCACCCTGCGAAACAAAAAGAGCCGATTTAGCTTTANAAAGAAGGACTCGCGCAGTACGCGTTAGGAATGGTTGGTAGAATAGTTAGTTTTGTGTTATAAATTCAGTTCGGCCCAGCATGACGGTCACAAAATTGCAAGTTCCCGGCGGCACCCTGCAAAAGTGCTCCTGGTATAACCTTTTAATAGGTATCGGCCACCAGGAGGGGAGGTTTGGTGAGGAAAACGCCGGTTCCGCCGGGAACTTGTCTCATTAAGGATGCAAACACAAGAAAAAGGTTATGTAAATTGGTTACTAGTGGAGTTAATGATGGTTTACAGCTGAACATTATACAAGGATCTCATGTTTGATGGTTACCAATCATATAATTGAATTTAGATACAAAATTTTCGAAAATTTAATTTTGTCGTGGAGTATGCAGAGAAGATGACCATGTGTTGGGGCACTTTGTCACCCCCCCTCCTGGATATCCCCGCCTACTGGAAGCACGCTATAGGGCGACGCTGCTGCTCGTTACTTTACTGCAGGACCTTTGTCTGCGGGGACTCCCAAAGTCATTCCACTGCAGTTCCCTTGAGCTATTCCATTCCTGCAGAGCTTGTGGCCGGTGACAGATGTATCAGTTGGTAAGTAGTGTAACATCTTTGAGTCCCTGCTACCAGGTTTGTAATTTATGTGTGCGAGATCTACCTTTACGTATTTTAATTTCGTAAATTGTAATTCCATCTCTAGTGTTTTGATACAGACAGATTAAAATTTAACACCATATAGGTTATCTGTTGTGGCTCGCGTATTTTCAACGGTTTGTACTTTTCGATTTTACTTGAAATCTAAGTAGGTGAAACGAACGAACAAATTTTGTAGATTTACCACTGTACGACATGTCTTCGGAAAAGTACTTGAGTATACTACTGGGCGATCAACTCTTGTCGGATCATATAAATGGTTTTGCATCTGTGTTCAACAAAACTGCAAGTAAATCTATTTTGCCAGTCGACACAGTTTAGGCAATGGAGTGCGCAGATCTTCCTAATATCGAGAAAAATATTAAAATTTTATTTCATTCTGACAGCATACATGCGGGTCATTATAATCGTACTTTTTGATGTAAATGTTCACGTCTACGACAGCTTGAACGAAAATAACTTGGCGAAATCTGCGGCTCTACATGTATTGGTCTTTTGTATCCTAGGAATTCACCAATTGTATACCATAACGTCCAAGACTGTGGGGTCTACGCTCCCGCGATTGCTACATCCTTAGCATATGGGAAAGACCTGGAGAAGGAAGCTTACATTTATTTCGGAAATGTAATGAGAAATCACCTGTGCCAAATTTTAAAAACAAAACACCCGTTTCTTTTTCCATCTGTCACGCGCTCTCAGTCAGCGTGCGGAAATTCGTATGCTGTGGTAGCTAACATGCTTTCGCGAATGTCCAGCATTACTTTAAGCAACACAAAGAAAAAGTCAACAGGTAGCCAGCAGTACCTTCTTTGTACCGTACCAAGCCCCTTGGATCATTCTTACTACCGGAAAAAACTCACTGCAAGGATAGCTCCACGTACCATCGTGAATGCAAAGCGGAAAGTGTAGTTTCGAAGCACAAGAAGCCAGGCAAAAAAGGAAGGTTAAACATACCAGACGATGAAGTAAGAGTGGTCATCTTTAAACATGACCCAACCTTAGCAAGTTTTTCTGCCAACAAACTTCAATTTGCAACACAAATTTTACCTGAGTTTAATGTTAGATGCTTGGCCAACAATATCACGTATGTAATGAACATGTGTGGTAAACTTTTCGCACGCAGGAGACTGTGTTCGGAAACCGATGAAAGTTGTACCCGTAGTCATCTTAACACCCAAGTACATACTAGTTCAGAATCGTCAGCCGAAGCCCCCTTACCTTAGCGTGAAAACATTTTGTCCAATGTCAGTGACGTTAACCATCAGAATACAGTTACTTCGGATACTGAAGCAAGTGTTTTCCCTACTTACTGTGGTACTTAAGACACTTCACATCAAGAGAGCCGCAGTAGCGAAGTGAATGCGTTCCACCCGCGTGTTGGTATAAATCCGCACCCAGAGAAAGCTTTTTCACTTACAGTAGAATCAAAAATTGCGGCCGTGTCTCAGAAGGTGTTGCGAAGGAAAGTACGAGAATACTTAAAAAAAAAATAAGTTACTGGTACCATGCATTGTCGTTTCGCCAGTTATTCAACGTTTAGGGAATGCCTCTTTTTTTTTGTATACGGGTATTGCGGGCCCTCAGTCTTCTGCTACTCNTTTGTATACGGGTATTGCGGGCGCTCACAGTCTTCTGCTACTGGAAAATCATTCAAAGTTTCCGTAGATATAGAAGAAAGTGATGTTATTTATAAAACTACAACTATTGGCAGTTGGCAGTGTACCGAAAAAACAGAAACGGAGGCCTTAAAAAAATACAAGACGTACGAAGGAAAGTTGGTGTTGCCGGGAACCAAAATTAGAGATGGTAGCAAGGTAGGTGTGCTAAACAAAGAAATCCTTCGCGAAGAGATTAGGGTGGGGATGTGTGATAAGTTGGAAAAATATTGTGTACTACCTTTTAAGGGCTTTAAAGAGAAAGGTAATACCCATTGGGTCGGGTATGCTGGGTGTAAATATGGAAATGAACTGCGGATGTGCAAAACTTTCAGGTTCAACATCAATTTAATTAAACAAATCATCCACATAGATATACACAGTATGGGCAATGTGACAGAGGATCATAGCGGTGATTACGTTGCTTTAACACAACTTCGGGGAAATGAGAGAAAACAGGCTAAGAAAGATTTGCAGCGTGAAACCCCTAGCCAACTCAGAATGAAGCAAATTCTTTCTGCATCTGGCACTAGACTGTCTGGTAGAGATATGCAGGGCATTAAAACAATAAATGTTCTAAAGCAAGCGCGCTGGGAAATGTTGTCCGAAAATGATTACCACAGAGACGACGAGATAGACGTGCTCTTGCGGCACCGTGTTCAACCTGCAGATGACAAACATTATATTAAACTATTCCGCATTCCTTTTACAGTTTATTTAATGAGCTCTCAACAACTTGACGTATTGTGCTATTTCATTTCGATTCTACAGGTGCTGCTGTGCGAAATACTGAATCGGGAAAAAACATGTTTTAGTATGCTGGCGTAGTTCACATTAATGGTAGTATTCTTCCTATTTTTGAAATGCTGACATGTCAACATGACTTCAAAAACACTGCAGATTTCTTATTGTTTATTAAGGTCGCAATGAAGAAACACATGCGTAGGTGACCTGTTTGCGGGCGCGTAGTCGTAGATTGGAGCTGGGCCTTGATCAAGGGCTTCATTTACGCTTGGGACGACATGGATTTATAGAGGTACCTGGGCTTCACGTACCAATACCTATACAACAAAGTGGATAAAATTGACGCAAAGAAAATTACATTAGTCACTTTATGAAAATGGTTTCTCAAGCATTACAGAGAGTTTAAAAAAAATATATAAAAATCTTATGGCTACGCTTGTAATGACGTCCGATCTGAACGGTACGCTGTGTACTTTCCGTCTGCTAATGTTGGTACTTAAATCTGAATACGTAACCGCGCAAGTTCTGGAAGCTATAGAGAACATCTTTGCCAAGGATCCCCACTCCTTTGATGATGGTACAACAGAGAAAACAACAGATTTTAATGGCGTAGGTATGGAAACACTTACGGGCACTACTTATTTACACAGTCCGTATTTCAAATTTTTCAGCAGCGAGAACGAAAAGGTGGATAAATCACTTCAGTCGGTATCCGATAGGCACATGCCATACATTAATAACGACTATTATTGTCCTGAATTCGCTGATTATATTTTAAGACGTTACATGCCTTTCGTTCCGTTATGGTCTACGTTAATCCCTAGCAAACAAAAAGTAGCCACATTGCGATTCAGTAATGCCATTGTTGAAAACTGGATGGGAGAAGTTAATTCTAACGTACTTTAAGAAATAAAGCTGGTCGTTTTATCGCGAAGGTCCATGAACGTATTATGGCGAAGTGCAAGGCATACCAGTACAACATACCAAAAGTCTCTTTGAAACATAAATGTAGAGCGAAAAGTGTTCCTGAATTGTCAGACGACGCGGATGACCCAAATGTCGAGGAAAGGTGGTCAAAACAAGTTAAGCTTTCCACCACGTACTTTAAAAGTGAGTTTTGCAACAGTACAACAATCCAAAAAATGTGTAATAATATGAAAGTACTACACAATTCCAATTCCGAAGGGAGTGCTGCGATATGTCAACCACATTCCGTGCATTTCCTGGAATCGACCGGAGCTGACAGTGTATCGCAGATAACAACGGACTTACGGTTCTCTTCACCAGGAAACCCCATTACTTCACAAGTAAACTAAACTACAGTAGACTCCCGATTATCCGAGCCCCGGTCAACCGAGCCTCCGGGTTAACCGAGCTAGTCATCGAAAGATAAAATATAAAAATAATGCTTCTAAAAGCAGGAGAATTAAGGCGAGAAGCGATGTTTCTTCGTTTGACGTGCAAGGTTGAGGAGTCGGCTATTGCTAGGTCAAGCTATGGATGTCTCCTCGACTTGTTGTTAGGTCAAGTTGTCATTTCACGCGAAAATGAAGAAGACTAATTCAAGGAAATGCTGCCCCACCCGTCTCATCTCATCGTCCGGTTCACTCGGAACTCCTCGTATTGTCGCAGTCACCTGACGCTCTTAGTTGTCTCTGCGCTCGCGCTAAACGTGCTTGTGTTAGTGATTTTTGTGTTTCTTTATGAGTGGAAAACGGAAAAGAGTTGTAGTTTCTCTTGAAACTAAATGTAATGCATTAAATACGGTTAGACAATGGCGAATCAATTAAAAAGGTGGCTGCCGAGTTGGGAGTTGGCGATGTGACTGTTGGGGATTGGAGACGTAACCGGAAAGAAATCGAAAACTTAGTCAACAAGACTGTGAGTGGTGGCAGTGGTTTGAGTCGAAAGACTTTGAAGAAGGACGACTACGAGCAGTTGTCTGGAGCTCTTTTTTTTTGTGGTTTTCACAGCTTCGAGGGATGGGTAGTCCTGCGAGTAGGCCAATGCTTCAAGCTAAGGCGCTCGAGTTCCACAAGAACTTTAAAGACGGCGATGAATAACTCACTTCCAGCGATGGTTGGCTGGACAGATGGAAAAATAAATATGGCATAAGAGAGCTGAATATTAGAGGTGAAAAACTGTCAGCTGACTCATCTGAAATTGCGGAATTCGGGAAAAAAATTGAAGAAATCATTTTTGAGGAAGGATTAACCTCAGATCAAATCTTTAACTCAGATGAAACTGGTCTTAACTTTCGAATGCTACCTTCAAAAACCTTAGCAGCAAAATCTTAAAAAACAGCTCCCGGATTTAAAAAGCGTAAAGAGAGAGTCACAATTCTGGCTACCTGCAATGCTTTGGGTTCTTTGAAACTAAAGTCAACTGTCTACCAACAATGTGCCGCAACCAAAGAAATGCATGGATGGAAAGCACGATTTTTAGTGACTGGTTTTTCATGAATTTGTTGCTGTCACTAAAGAATTTTTGAAAAAAAAAAAAAAAAACCAGGAAAGCTATTTTATTATTAGACAATACGCCATCTCCCCCAGATGCCCAATAACTGTGCAGTGGTGATACTAAAGATGTATTTCTACCCCCTAATATGACGTCGCTAATTCAACCTCTAGACCAAGGAGTTCTAGAAACGATGAAGAGAATTTACCAATGAAGGCTTCTCCAGATTTTGATTGTAAAATTAGATGACGAAATGATTGTCAAGGAAGCCTTAAAGCAAGTTACAATGAACGGTGTATCGTACTGTATTGCTTCAGCGTGGGATGAGGTAAAACCTACCACCATTAAAAAGTCATGGAAAAATTTATTTGGCTTAGATGGACAACCCAAACAAGTGCCAGAACAGGAGAATGTGAACGGACTAGTTCAACTGGCCAATGAGCTACCTGTTGAAAATCAAATCAACAGCGAAGACATTCGTGATTGGTGCAGTGTAGATGTCCAGATGAAGATTACCGATGAGGAAATTATCGATATGGTTAACAATCCTAAACACAGTGAAGAAGACGACGACACGGACGAGATAACCCCAAAAATATCACATTCCGATGGGATTAAATCGATCAACGCTGCTCTTGCTTACATAGAGCAACAAGCCACATGACATACTGACTTTTCAGCGTTGGCGTAACATTGCATCATCCAAGAGAGGACAGAGGTTAACTCAGAAAACAATCAAAGATTTTTTTAAGTAATATGCAATCTCATGTTTCCACTATCTTACAGGTCTGTAACTATGTTTATTTTACGTTTTCAATTACAATAAACCAGTTTTGTCATTCTTCACATGTTTTTACCACAATAACACATAACCTCCATATTATCCGAGCTTTACCGTATCCGAGGTGATCTCGGTCCCAATTACCTCGGATGACCGGGAGTCTACTGTATTTCTGAGGTTAATGTCCAAGCAGTGTTGGAGGATTCCGTACGAACAGCTGCAACCACTGAGTTGCCTGAAATCATACAAGCAGTAAGTACTGAAGGACTAGTAAAACTTTCGCAAACAGACTTTCAGTTAAAATTGTCGGCCGAAAAAGAAACGGTAGTAGTTTCCAAACAAACAGACTGTGTGCCGGGCAAGCACACACTCAGAGACGAATTGTACTGAAGCTTCAAATATATTTGCACGTCCAACATCGTATAGCATTTTGTTACCCAAGATTACAGCCTGTTTCCACTATGGCTTGCTCAAGGAACCCAAATATTACCTACCTGAAATAGGTAGAGATTATTTTATAGCGCATTTGGTAACAGACAACGCTTGTTCTGCACTTACTTGTAAACTGTGGAATAGTTCCTACAGAACACTTTTCGGAAATATGTGGTTCAATAACATTATAACAGAAATAATTCTCTTAGCTCTTTTGTGTCATTCGGGAAGGAAAGATGTGCTCATTTTAGGCTGTGATATAACTCTTGATATATTTGGGGAAAATAACAAAATTCCAAAACGTAAGATATTGCAAAAGACCGACTTAAGTTCCATTAATCTAATTCTGATGCCTTACAACTTAAATGGAAATCATTGGATTCTCATAGCTGCTAATATAAAGCAAAGATCCCTGCAGGTTTTTGATTCTCTAAGAATTCCAACGGAGAAACGATCAATTCTCAATTCCTTCTATCATTTTTGCGGTATATTGACAACAAAACCTTGTTAGATACAACCAAGTGGAGAATATGCGAGGAGATAGAATATCACACGCAGGAAGACAGTTATAGTTGAGGAGTCTTCGTCATTTATTATGCAGAGAACTTATTAACAGGAAAGACTTTTACTGAGAAACTCGATGTTATAAGGTACAGGGAGTGTATACAGATGCTAATTATTAAAGAATCTTAAGTGTTATAAATGTATGCATGTTCTGCGGGCTAGATGAAACCAGTTCCAACTGGGTTATGAGTGACGGGTGCCAACGTTGGACACACACCAAAACTTGCATTGCGTGTAATGACACCATTACTGAAAACATCAACGACAAATATCTTTACGAGTTATGTAGGAAGTACCTAAATATTGCTATTTAGCACAGTTGTCAAATTATTTCATAAATACACCCCGCGGCGAATGCAAGGAAAACTTGTAGGAAAAGAAAAATGTAATGCTTTTCCATCAGCCACCACACAGACATAGGTCTGGGCTGTTTTTTATATACGGTACTTGTGTTATATTTTGCCTCGTTCCAGATATTTACGTATCATTCTTCTAGTGTTAATATAATACAACACTTCATAAAAAGTAATAAGTGTCGGTTTCTTGTTTAGGCACCAATATTATTCCCCTAAACGTAATGGAAGTACATTCCTTTCACAGCCACGCTATATTATGTTCAAGTCATAGCTAAAAACAGTTTGTTCATTACAACGCAACACACAGACTACGTTCTCTGTTAGGCCACTCAGAGCTGTTCAACGTAAAGGAACACTATGCGTTAATGCTGTGTTTTAAAGATTCAGTACAATATTATTCAGTCATAGTTTGTATAGGCCAACGGTTTTCAGCCGGTGTGCCGCGAATTGTATGCCGCATTGAAATCATGAACAGCTATTTTAATGAGAAAAAAGTACGAAAAAAACTGACGCGTAGGGGGTGCGCTTCTCGTTGTCAGGTTGTCATGGTAGCGAAGCGGAGGGTATGGGGGACGGGTGGAACGCTCTCGCTCGACGAGTGTTCCACTCGCCCGCGCACAGTTTGTTCTCACGGCTGTCTCTCGTCACGTGCGTCACTTAGAAGTCCTCACTGTATTATATCGCTCTCGCTGTATATGGTGTGAGTAATATATATATTTTTTAAATTTAAGTCTGTGTTTGGGTTCTGATAAGGCGTTCAACATGGATAAATTCGTAACTCGTATATCGGCTAATGATCAACAATCATCGAGTCAACCTGTAGAAAAGAAACAAAAACTAATGAATGTCAAACGACAATATCAAGAAGACTATTTGAAGTTGGGGTTTACTTGGACAGGAGACAAAGACGAACAAAACCCTTGTCTCATTTGCGGACAAAAATTATCCAATGAAGCAATGTTTCCTAGTAAATTAAAGAGACGCCTCTCACAAAACATTCTTATCTCTTGGATAAGGACCTACAGTACTTTCAACGATTGCTGAAATCACAAACCCAGCAATCCAGAAGTCTTACCAAGACAATGACTATCTCTGACAAGTGTCATGAGGCAAGCTACCACGTGGCGGAACTTGTAGCAAAAAAAATGAAACCACACACTGTCGCAGAAAATGTAGTGTAGCCCTCAAAATTTGCAAAGTCACCTTATTTTTTTAACACACCTCGTATTGCAAATAAAGCCCTATTTTATCAATCAGCTACTTGCCTATGAATACCTCATCTGCTACGTATATTACGATTTAGCCTCTTGTAAATACCTAGGAAATGGCTGCAAATAATATCATTCAGCAAGGTCAATCACTTTTTTTTTATCACATTTAGACTATCTGGGTTGCAAACAAAGCCATGCAGTAAGGACACATTTTATTATGAATTCCATTTTATTCCTAACGGACTGTAAAGAAAATCTTATTATAAGGAGAATATGTTAATTATAATATTTTCCCATCCAATACATTGTGGTATTATACTAAGGCGTGTATGGTATACCTACCATTAAAGGCCATAGAGGCTTTAACAGAAGACCCATACCAATATTCCTTTCTTGGCCTATCGGGGTTGTGATTGAAGTCTTATACCAATTAAATTTTCTTAATTTGTTTCTTTTCTTGGCTCATCGGGGCAATAATTATAGTGATATGCCACTGAAAACCTCTTCAGTTTGACTTATCGAGGCTGCATGCC
>NQII01015057.1:20476-37107 GCA_002778355.1 Clitarchus hookeri | reverse complement strand
TAGTGACTATTGCTGTTGTTAATTGAAAACTGTGTTCATGTTTTCATTTTCTTTAACATGCACCCCTCCCTCTCCTAGGCAATAACTAACCCAGACAAAAATGTTTCACTCTCTAGTCTTATCACAAAAAGGCACAGGACAAAAGGAAGTGGCACATCAGTAGGTGACATGTTGCGACGTAGGTGAAGCCACCTGGAGACAGGCAGTTTTACTATGAACGCTCTAGCCGCCATCACTGTAGCCCAAAACATTGTGTTTACATTAGTATGTCATTGCGAGAAAGGTTACTTTCATAGCATTTGGTGTTGAACAAAGAGGATGAGAAATAAATAAATGTATACTACAATTCACTAGTTTAATATTGGCTGGTATTAGTTGTGCAATTAAATAATTTTCTCATAAAGCTACTGATTGTGAAAGCACATACGCCCAGTAATCGGCTATGAGCGACAATAAGCACGTGTTTTAGATATAGTATAACAAGCATGTTACTGCTGTCGTGCAGTAGAGTATAGTTTACGTCCAGCTTTAATAATTATAGTCTTCCTAAAATATACCTACGGTACCTGCTGGTATGGTGGCGATGACACACTTTTTGATGCTGATAACTATGTTTCAATGCAAGAAAGAATATATTTCTTGAAAGTGTTCGGAATTACAAAAATATGGCATTGGGGTTGATTTTCGTGTGACAGTGGGCAAATGTTATAGTTATATGTAATACAAGTTGCTTATTTGTAATGAGTGCAACAAAACAGCGACGAGCAGCCTAGCAGAATTTTTGGAAGACAAAGTTCATATGTTCTTGAGCCACGATAAAAAATTAATTGCTGGTCTTTCTATTTTAATTTCTAACACTGACAATGACTCAAGAGTTTTGTTTCCAATATGACTTCATCTCCTGGATACATATTTAATGTCAGTATAGTAAATGGTTTCTGGTTGACAAATTCAAATCAGATTTTAGTTACTCCCTCTCATTACATTACACTAGTTATCAGTTATGAGAGAGTTTTATATTTATTTACCCTTCATTGTAGGGTACAGTTTTGTTTTTTACAAAGCACATGCAAAAATATAAAGAAATTTTTACATAAATTAAATAAACATAATTAACCATATGCCTCCTACGTTCCAAACTGAACCTATCCAAACATCATGAATATTGTTATTGTCCAATACATTGATAAGACTGGCCAGAATTAAGTATGGTCTTATTGAAGTATTTTAAATTGTCATCTTTTTCAAACATAACTTCAAACTTGTGAAACATTCTGGGTTATTTATAAACTCATTTTATCCTACAGATAAAATAACACGTAAACTTTGTTCAAAAACTTGTAACAGAGGAATCATTTGGCTTAAAAAAATTCTCTATAATTGTTTTAATGTAGACAAATTTTTGAAGATACACATTTTACCATTACAAACATAAAATTTCATTGCTTCAATTCAATTTAAATGTGATTCAAAAGAATGCCACAATTTTCTTTTACCGCAAATTAAAATAGTAATTAAACATCAAAAGAGGCTGGCGTGTTCGGTCCCACTACCACGTGGCTGCCACGAACGCGAAGGTAGGATGCACAACACAGCAACTCAAGTTCATGACCAAGCAAACCACTCGCAACTCTCTGCAACAGCAATAACACAGGCCCACTTGTTCCAAACACACATATACAGTAGGGAAGACAAGTGCAACTCCTTCATCTTGTTTCCCTACCCATGCTTCCTACCATAGTGAAGAGGGCGCCAACCCAGTCCAATTCCTCACTACGGAAGAGAAGAAATGAAGACATTCACACATTCAACTGCAGACCAGTTCAAGACCTAGCTGAGAACAGCCGCTTATCTGACGTCAAGGAGGATGTTATGATGGGCACAAGTGTGAACGTGCCTTTAAACCAACATACTTGATGAACGAACTGTACGTAGACATCGCTGTATTCAGGACAATTTGCAAACACCCATGACGAAAGAATGCCAATACGATGCTAGCCCTGAGGACACATCAACACAGGCCTACGGGAACAAAATAAGCTCTCAGTAGTTTCTCCACGAGGCAGAAGGTAAACCAGGACAAGTTTATAATACAGAATCGTTAATAAAAGCAGATCGCACCCAGAAAAGCTGCCTGTCTGCAGCCAGCCACCAAGACGGGAAGATGCTGCTCTGGACACAGCGCCATCATACACAACCATTTCCGTAATGACGACCAGCCTATGGCAATGACTCAACAGAATGTGAGCGAGCAGATATGAACATTACGGCCAAATAAAGATGTGGCACTAATCTAACTTAATATCCCTCGGTGCGTTATAGTAAATGAATTGTATAACATTGATGCAATCCAGATATAACCATGTTATACTTTGTATCTTGCATGTTGTGATTAACTAGCTCCCAATTAAAAATACTAAATGTATGGTTTGTAAATATAATTATAAAAAACCATAACAGTACACTACTTCACACTCCTCCAATTGCTCTTTCGTGCCCATCACTGCTCTCGCCATGTCCGCAAAGAGAGAAACATTTCTCCCTCTCTCTCCCTCTCGCCAGCATTATCCAACAAAGAGAAAAGTAGAAAGAAGAATGGTGCAGAAGGTTGAAGGGGGGAAAGGAAGAAGTGGCTTTTGATAAAGTGAAATCCAAGTGAAAAAATAATGTGCGGAAGTACAAAACACGTTGG
Source organism: Clitarchus hookeri (assembly GCA_002778355.1). Classification (NCBI taxonomy): domain Eukaryota; kingdom Metazoa; phylum Arthropoda; class Insecta; order Phasmatodea; family Phasmatidae; genus Clitarchus; species Clitarchus hookeri. Next base: position 34,415 of record NQII01015057.1, on the reverse strand, counting down.
TTGAATCTGAAGAGTCCATTTTCACTGCACAAAGGAGTGGGTGAGTACAGAGATTTGGGTGGCTCTTAACAGCGAGGTCTTGAGAGCAGATACCCCCATCTGCTCTCAGGTTGAGGTGAGTATGGATCAATGCCGGAATAAAAGGCGGGGGAAACAGGAGATCCCCAAGAAAGCCCGCCGACCAGCGACATCATTCAGCACTATCCCCACGTGCGAAAATCCGGGAGCGACCTGGCCGAGGATTGAACCCAGTTTGCCTTGGTGGGAGGCGAGCAGGCTAACCGCTCGGCCACCACGGCCCCACAAAGGGGTGGGGTTGTCCAGTCCAACCAGCAGTCAAGAAAGGTTAGACGAGATCTGCTCCGCGCATGCATGTTACCTGCTGAAAAAAAGTAAGTTACACAGCGTGGTATTTAACAGCATGGTAGCAGAGAGCAATGTTATCAGTTTGGTCTGTACAGCATTAGCAATCACAAATGGTTTCCCTCCTTCCAGCGACAAGAGTTCAGGAGCGCCTTCCCTTACACTCCCTCCTTCAAGGCTGAGCAAGATTATTTTCTCATTTGAACTTTACTATATAATGACAGCTTGTCAGCTTGATGTATGGGGGGAGGGAGGCAGTGAGAGAAAAAGCGAGAGGGAGGAGTGAGAGAGAAGAAGTGCAGGGGGGTGTTGAGCCAGTATGGGCAGAGGATGGCCATTAGGGTGGGGTGTGGTATAAGAAGGAAGGGTTACTGCTCATGGTTTTTTGTTTCACGATGTGAAACTTGAGAAGCTGTGACTGGTTATCTATTTTCCTTGGGTTTATTGGTATCAAGTTGCAGTTTTTACTACCCATTCATTTAAAAAGACTATTACATTTGCAGAAGCAAATGGTAATCAGTGACAGGCCGACAATTCTCACAATTCTCCGTAAGTGTAAGTGAAGGCCATGTACGTTACTGACATACACAAGAAGACACACGTAGCAAGGCAAAACGATATGTCAGTGCTTTCTGTGGCCTGAAAACTGGTAAGTTTCCCAAAATTGAGGAGGAGTCACTTGACTATGTAAGGGAATCGCAAAAAAATTAATTGGCAATTTCATCTAAAATGCTACAGTTTCGTGCATGGCAAATTGCGACAAGGCAAGGTGTAACCCGGGAGTATGCTACAATTTTGTGCATGGGAAATTGCGACCAGGTAAGGTGTAACCCGGGAGCACTTCAAAGTCAGCCATGGCTGGATATTATTGTTTATGCCCCATAAAGCACTCTCATTGCATAGGACATCTCTCTGTCAGAAATTACTAGAAGACTACATCGACAAAATGTTGGCCTTCCATAGTTCACCAAAGAGAAGAAAACAATATACATTGTCACAAATCAGAAATGTGAATCAAATACCCGTATCTTTCGACATGCCAAGAGTTCCACAATAGAAGAAACAGGTGCACCAAGTGTGCTCGTCAGAACTTCCGTTGCAGTAAAACTACGATGCACAGTTATGCTTGGCGTCACTGCAGTTGGCAGGAAACTCCCACCGTTAGTCATTTTTTTGGAGGAAGACAATTCCAAAATGAACTGACAGATACTAGATTGGAATAAGATGGTGTAGCTGAAACAGCCAGGAGCAGCATTATAACTTAAGTTAATGTAGTACTTGATAGTTTTCAGGGTCACTTAATGGAAAAAGTTAAGCACCTGCTTACAGAAAACTGAACCAACATTTTGATCATTCCAAGAGGAATGACAAGCATGTTATAGCCACTAGATGTCAGTATTGATAAGCCTTTCAAGGACAACTTGTGCACCTTGTACTCTGAGTATATGCCTAAAGAGGCCATGCATTGACGCACAGTGGAAAGATCCACCAGCCATCACTCAAAAAAGTTTGTAGCTGGATTTTTACTACCTCAAACCAGATCTCAGAAGATATTGTGTACAAAAGTTTCCAAAACACTGCAATTCGGAATGCCTTAGATGGTAGCGAGGATCATCTTTTGTCCGACGAGCTGGTCCGCAATGCTGACGTCAGTGCCCACGATGATAAATGAGTTGATTCTCCTGCATCATTCAATTGTGATGCAGAATCAAATGTGTCATCAGTAAGCAACAGTAACTTGACATCCCACCTAATGAGCATTAGTGGTGTTTAGCCAACATCTGTAACTCCCCCCCACGGATGGCTGGGAAGTCTACGTCGTCTTGACGGGGTTTGAACTGGGGGCAGTACGGGCTGTTTTGGGCAACTCGATAGCCTGTTGTGAGCATGGAGGTGCTGGCCTGGTTTGCGTGTGTGTGGGTGTATAACTTGGAGCTAAATCTAGTCGTCAAAACCACCCATTCAGAGGCTGAAGGCCGTGCGACAGTGACTGTTCTCTTGGGTGATGTGGGAGGCAGTGGAGCGATAGCTCGTAGGGTGTGCCACAGGAGGTCGTAGTGTAGGCTGCGGTTTCCACTTGTGCAGGCTGGTGTTCCTCTCTAGCGTGCAGCTTCTACGCGCTTCCAGGTGTACACCCGAGCAGCACCCTGACCTTCCTGTACTAAATATCCAACTAGGGCTAGCCCCTGCTTGGCTGCTTTATCTCGCCCAGCCCTGTGGAGACAGGAGTTAGTAGAGAAGAGTGGGAGATCCTTAGAAGTGGACACAACCTGAAGGAATCTGGTGTAAGCAGGTGGGATAGTTTGCCAGGCCTGACTGCTGGCCTCCAGCAAGCGACTTGGCGAGCGGGAAGTCACCGGCAGACCCAAGCACTTGACTGTAGGTAGCAACAGCAGGGTAGGGGCACCCGCTCCCATGTTACACAGGAAGGCAGGATGTCGTTGTAGATCCACGTATCACATAGAGTCGGAGCTCCTGTTGGGGTCGGCTGTTGGCTCTCTTGCAACTGGATTAGCTGGGTAGGAAGTCACTGGCAAACCTAAGCACTCACAGAAAGGTGCAACGGTCGTATGAGTCACCACTCCTAAAAGATAGGACTGCCAACAAATGTGGATGGGATTCGGGTGTCTGCACGTGCCTGCTCCTGGAAGTGTGTTTGTAGTTCATTGGACGAAATAGGAAATAGCAAGTGGCAAAGTGCTGAAACAAAGTGGCTGAAAGTATTAACTTGACCAACTTGGTTTCTGCCTCTTTATTGTGAAGACAACAAACACACACAACCAAGTCTGTATCCTCAATAGGGCCTAAAGGGCAGACCTAGGATGCCAACCAAGGTGTAATGCCTAGTCACGGTAGACATGGTGGCGCGAGGGTAACTGCAACCCTGCAGTAACTTGGACTCATTACAGCTATAGGCGTGGCTGGCAAGGTCGCAGTGAAGCGCGGCAGGCCTCGTGAACTGCAAGGCAGTTGATGATCTAGTCCGTTGACGTAAATAGCTAGCTGGTGCAAGTGAACGCTTATGGCATAAGTGCACTGTCGGGCAGCGATTCATCTGGCAACTGAAAAGTCGCATCAGAACACATCCGGGCAGTGATGTTATGCAACAGAGCTGCACGAATCGGCCTCGAACTTGGAGCTGCGAGCTCCTTGTGTAGGCGGAACACAAAGCCAGTGCGGGATGCGCAGGGGTAGCAGTATGGTGGAGAGGAGAGAGAAATGACGAGGCGCGGCGGAGATGACTGAAGCGGACGACTTGCTTCCCCTTTGCTGCCAAGGCTGGAGGGGTAAGCAGGCCCTCTGCGGTAAGTGGGTTGTGGGCTGACAGAAGGCAGATATGCTTCTCTGTAACCCTGGGCGATGCGCTGTGTGGCATGTGAAGGCTACGTCTCTCCTTGGAGGGAGCCGCGGTTGTGGCGAGGCTTAAGCATATAGCGACGCCCGAGGCGCGTCAAACTTAAGTGACTAATTGTGAGTAGCGCTCAGAGTTCAATAAGTCCTGATGTGATGAACAAATCAATTTCAGTACCCCTTAATATATCTTGTGCAAACCAGCATGCTCTTGAGCATGCAGAAATCCAAAAAATAAAAAATTCTCTAAGACCCCAGTTTTAATTTTAAAAATTTGACAGTTATTAATGTATGCTTTGGCATACCGCTATGATGACTGTCAAGGAGGCGTCGCTTACTGCTTCCATCTCCCAGATTCCATTCCACTAGTGGGAAAATATCGAAAAATAAACAGCGTGAGAGGGCAGCATGGTGCTATTTTATCTGCCTTCCTCATATCACTAGCTCTACTACTTCTCGCTCATTAACTTCCCCTTCGGCCAACAGCAGTATTTCATTACAAAAGAAACATGACTGCTTCTTTTGTCTTATTGCTGTTGCAAAAGCCTGAACCAAAAACGCGAAGGAATTAGCGCAGAGAGTCAGCCAAACAGAATGAGACAGAGAAGCCTGCAGAGAGCAGTGGGGGTTGGAGAGAGAGTGGCATACAACTCCAAAGTGTGAACAAACATCTGCCATTCGAACAAGAGGAGATTCTGTAAATGCCTCTGGAAGAAACAATGCCTACTGTTCACAATGTGTAAAGGATATCATGCCCAAGGCCACTCCCCAAGGACCTAAGCTATTATCAGGAAACAGGAAATCACGACCACACGGCAGCCTGCAGAACCAGGAAATGATGAAAGAGGGAAACCCTTGCAGTAAAACCACAACAGCCCACCACACTTAAAAAGGTCCATGATATGTTTTTATCAACTTAGAGGGGCAAGAACGTAAAACTACTTGATGTGGTGGCCTTCGTCAATTTTGTAAGGGTCAGCTGACTGACAATGGCAGAATGGATGTGGTCTTATTCCTAAGCCAAAAAATCAGAAAACTGGCTGCGATAAGAGGAACCCTAGGAAAAGAGGTTGAGTTCTTTGCTGTAGAACACTTAACAAGGAAGCAGTACTAGGAGACATAGCTAACATCACAAGTGTGGGTGTTGGAATACTGTGATCTGTGAAGCCATCTAGGACAAAAACAGTGGATCGCTATAGCCTGTATCGCCAGGGGAACAGGGTAGAACAGGGTTGAACTCTACCTATTGGAATGAGGTATACCATAACCTCAAACCCAAGCTGAAGGTGTTTGTACTCCCCTTGAGAACATCTCTTACAGGCATATAGTTGTCAACACAAAATCCTACTGGAAACTGATTTGTCTGTAGAACCACCCCACTCTGAAGTAACATGTCGTAGAGGAACAGGTCTGGGATATGAAATGCCAGCATCTAAAAACAGGGGGGCAAAACTTCTACGGTCGTAATGAGCTCTTAACATGTGAGCCAACGTCCATATTACCAATACCAAAATACAAAATATTTTAGGTTATATATTTTGTACTGTCACTTGTTATTATATAAGTAACGTCCTTAATTCACATTAATCTTTTCAGTATTTTTGTATTGCTGAAATACAATATTTTTTATTTATTTGNTTAATCTTTTCAGTATTTTTGTATTGCTGAAATACAATATTTTTTATTTATTTGTTAATTTATTTTAGTTCATTTTTGCTGCATTCTTGTTTGAATAAAAACAAGTGTGAAAGAAGCAATTTCTGAGGTAATTTAATTTTTTTTTTATTATCTAATTTTTAATAGTGTAGCCTAAAGTGTTGTGTGGCATATAGTCAGAATTGCAAAGAAAGTTGCAGTAGTTTGGCGTTTTACTTATTACCTGCAGAAACAGTATGAAGCTACAATAGCTAAAGTGCGTGATCATGCATACATTGGGAATAAGCATGAGGTTATTCTCAGGCGACAAAGTGCTATGGATAAGCTTCAAAATCTTACTGGCATCACGTAAACATGACAGTGTAGGCTTATGGAATACACTAAATGTGTTGCACATACATTTGTCCACTGTGTAAAATTTACCTGTATAAAGATTTTTTACTACTGATCATGGGTTGCGAATCGTACACATCNCTACAATAGCTAAAGTGCGTGATCATGCATACATTGGGAATAAGCATGAGGTTATTCTCAGGCGACAAAGTGCTATGTATAAGCTTCAAAATCTTACTGGCATCACGTAAACATGACAGTGTAGGCTTATGGAATACACAAAATGTGTTGCACATACATTTGTCCACTGTGTAAAATTTACCTGTATAAAGATTTTTTACTACTGATAATGGGTTGTGATCATTGACATTGTACGCCAGGCTACACTACGATGATGGAAGTGGCATTTCCGAGGTAGCTTCGGCTAGGTGTTCCATTGTGAGTTTCCATAGTCGTGAGCAACATGAAGGTTGTGAAGGGCCAGCACCAGACCCAGCCCTGTTCATGCTAACCTGTGGATTTGATGGTAGGACATTTCATTTTGTGGATGGATACTCTTACTATAAATTGTGACTGTAGGTCTGTGTTCAGTGAATACTCGTGCAGTTTGCTTTATTTCAATTTCATCAAGTGACTTAATAAAGTCTATATGTNGGATAATCTTACTATAAATTGTGACTGTAGGTCTGTGTTCAGTGAATACTCGTGCAGTTTGCTTTATTTCAATTTCATCAATTGACTCTTAATAAAGTCTATATGCAGGCTTGTGTGTACAGAGATACCTCAGGACGAGTCAAGTGTTATACACGGTACAGAATGAGAACACAAACTAAGCAGGTTTGTTAATAGTTTGAATAATATAATAGTTGTTTTATGATGATTAACTTGTGTATATTGCCCTTCCATTTGTGTATGTTATGCAACTACACATTTTTTCGCACCCTACGGAGTTCTATGTTAAAGTGTAAATTTATGTATGCAAAACAGACATTTCTAAAGTTCTATTTCTCTATGTGTACTTTAAAATGTTTATCATNTGTATGCAAAACAGACATTTCTAAAGTTCTATTTCTCTATGTGTATTTTAAAATGTTTATCATGCTTCTAGTGATGATGTGGGTGAAAGCACTCTAAAATTACAGTATTTTGCATCATGTGATTTACATTTTAGAATGCGATTTTCATTGGTATCAGCAATTCCATTTTGTAAACTATACGAGTGGCTTTTATACCTTGCCATATCTATACTTATCACTGTTTAATGTTATGTATTCATCACAAAGTAGGCTATATTTTGGATATCAAACAACTCTCCTCCCAAAATCTTAAATAGATTTTTTTGTAAACTGTATATTGAAATGTCATTTATTTAATCAACCCTATTTCATGTCAATTTTTATTTTTTGTCTCTCANATGCTTCTAGTGATGATGTGGGTGAAAGCACTCTAAAATTACAGTATTTTGCATCATGTGATTTACATTTTAGAATGTGATTTTCATTGGTATCAGCAATTCCATTTTGTAAACTACACGAGTGGCTTTTATACCTTGCCATATCTATACTTATCACTGTCTAATGTTATGTATTCATCACAAAGTAGGCTACATTTTGGATATCAAACAACTCTCCTCCCAAAATCTTAAATAGATTTTTTTTTGTAAACTGTATGTTGAAATGTCATTTATTTAATCAACACTATTTCATGTCAATTTTTATTTTTTGTCTCTCGTGGAAGGATAAATGGATTTTTGTAAAGTGTATATTGTGAAATATCATAGATTTAGTCAACCCTTTTTCATGTCAATATTTACATTCTTTTGACAGGTATAAGGATGTATTTAATATACACTATGAAAATGATTGTCAAAAATTAAAATTTGTAATTGTGCTTAATTACAGAATTTTGAGTAAGGTTTAAGTTTGCCAGGCATTAGAAAGTAGATATGCTAAGTCTGGCCATTNCGTGGAAGGATAAATGGATTTTTGTAAAGTGTATATTGTGAAATATCATAGATTTAGTCAACCCTTTTTCATGTCAATATTTACATTCTTTTGTCAGGTATAAGGATNTGTATATTGTGAAATATCATAGATTTAGTCAACCCTTTTTCATGTCAATATTTACATTCTTTTGACAGGTATAAGGATGTATTTAATATACACTATGAAAATGATTGTCAAAAATTAAAATTTGTAATTGTGCTTAATTACAGAATTTTGAGTTAGGTTTAAGTTTGCCAGGCATTAGAAAGTAGATATGCTAAGTCTGGCCATGTCAGAAGTGTTTGTGAAGACTTGTTGACAATTTGACAGTTACAGTAAGTTTTGCTCATAAATTATACACATTTCAGGAGTGTACCCTTTGTATGTAAATTGTAAAGTTTACATTTGTAGTAAAATAATAAATTCCAAGATTAATTATATTTTGTGTTTCACTTGCTACTTTTGAACATTACTGCAATTTTACTTTTAGGTACACAAGTTAATTTTGCAAAATCTAATACAGTAGTATAGTAGGTACTATAACATAAATTATCAAAGAAGTAAACTCGTGCACAGTTATCAAAGCAAATATATTTTTACTGATGTGCATGGATATATGTGAAAAATATTGCCTTGCAAGAGGTAGTCACTTCCTTTTAAGCAATTCTATAAATGAACTTGGTAAGCCTTATATAGTATATCTCATATAAGGTCACTTTTTGAAAGCTCGGCCAAAGTAGCACCACTGTTTACATCTGACTACGTATCCTTCCGCCATCAGTTGATTGGCCACATGGCAACGATGTTGTCCAGGAGGTGCTGCTTCATGCGGCAATTGCTGAACTACTTGGGTGGTGCGGCAGGCGGCGAGAGAGGCTTCGAAACTGAGTTTTGAGGGCGTTTATAGGGTTGTTCGTAAACGTAATGTAACTGGAAGAGCAGGAACAAGTAGAGGGGGGCAGCGGGAAGACGCGAGTGCAACACATATTACAGGTAAGACGTGCTGGTGCGGCGAGAGTGCGGTGTCCCACTTCTTCGGAAACAAGGAAATGGGTTTTCGGAGAACAATATGGCGTATACTTCGCAAAAGAACCAATAGATGGTGCGGTGCGAACAACAGGTTTTTCGACAATAGATAGAATCTTTTTAAAGTAGACTGTTCTATTACTGGCTGGGAACGAAATGTATTTCAAATATATTTCGTAAAATTATTAGAGAAAATAATTCACCAATATTATGCAATTTTTCTGTATGCTTTTGGAATTAATATCAAGCACGTAAGGAAAGTGGGGTTGGAGAGGGCGGGATACGACATGAAAAAGGTTTCGAGATTGAGTTTCATTTCTATACTGGTTGTTTTATTGTGCATTTCATTTTGAACACCTATACATTACTATTTTATCACGAAGTTTAGTTTCTAAAACTAAAAACTGCTGTTTTATGAGCATGTAAAATAAAATTAATTAATTAATCTACAAACTCTTTCTTATCCGTGTACTTTCTGCTTGTCTGATGTGCATCGGCACTTCTCTCAAAATAGCCAATGTAATATTAATTTCCATTCGTTCATGCATCAGCTGATACAGGATTTTGTAAATGGCACTTCGTTTGTTTTCATATACATCAAGTTGCCACTCACTGACTGTCACAATGTGGCCTTCTAATATGAGATGGACTATAATTTGTACTTGTAATATGGTATGTGGTGTCTTATTGGGATTTTTGTTTATTTTAAAATATTTTATAGAAAAACTAAATTTGTGTATATAAATAGGAATGACATTTTTGCAACAGTAAATTCTGTGTGTTAAGTGAAATGTAAACAAATTTTTAGCATGAAATCAGCAATGTAATGTAATAAATTAATCAATTAAGCTGGATTTTTATCAATTCATTGTCAACTATAAAAAACCGAACAACATAATATACAGGAATAAATATAGCTTCAGTGAGTTTTGTGTGTTTGCTCCTGCTAGACCATAAGACAAGTTCTTTGCAAAGTAAAGTAATGAAAATATAAAAGTAATATAATATGTTAAGTATAACATAAAGATCTGTACAGCAGTTGAAGTGCATGTTAAGGCTGTATTGCGTTAGCTATTATCACAAGAGCAGGCAGGCTAACTATACAGAGGGTAGGTGTGAATATTTTGTAGAGGTAAACATTTTAAACACCTTGCTGCTATGCTAAGACTTTATGTTCAAGACATTATACATTTAGCCCATTACATAATGATTCAGTACAGATAAAAGATTGGAATCAATAAAGAACAAGTCTGGAATGAATGCTACTGGTTAAAGTATATTGGCAGGTAGATATAGTGTTCTTTTGATGACAGCACAACTTTGAAAAATAACAACTGTTAATTGACGATTTTGAAACAAATTTCCAATGTCCAAATGCTTTTGTTTAGATTTCAGTCGAGTTATTCTCCATGATAGCTACAGCAAATTTACAATTCAAATTACTCTCACCAGTTCAATTTAGCTAGTAACTGATGTCTTGTTGCAGTCCTGTTTAAGTCTAGATTGCATGAGTCCAAGTGGTTTTAAGTGTGACTATTAACGCTTTCGTGCCCATCATAGACAATCATCAACATGTTGCACAGGAAGGTTATATTTGACCGGTACTGTACTCTGTGACATACTGTACCTTATCATCTTCCCTTGTTCCTAAACCTTACTACTGTGCTATGTTATGACTGGTTCATATCGCTGATCCCCGAACACAACCACTATAGCTTATTGGTTGTGATAACGAAACCAGTTCTTTGCCAGCTTAAGTACAGCACGCATCAAAAATGTTCTAAGTTGCAACACTGGAAATTATAAATTAATGTGGGAATGAAAGGATTAAACTGGACCATTTAATCCAAATAACTTCACTATAGATTGAAATTTAATTCAACATGTAGTAATTGTTGTGCCTCCCATTAAGTGTTATTTTTAAATTTGTGCACACCTAGGTATTTTATGGGTTCTGCACTAGTAGCTCTTTCACTTTTGTGGTCACATTTTATGGGGTTAAAGTTCCCTGACCATTAACCCGAAATCTAATAAATTTCCATGCTCGTTGGAACAGAAATAATTTGTGCCATAAAGAATTTTGTTGATTAGTTTTTAAATGTCATAAAAGTTATAACACTGTGTTTCAAGGTATTTTATTTGAATACAAAAACCATATTGAGAATTTAAGTTTATAATAAATTAATTTCAGCAGATAAATTAAACCTTAGGTAGTTCTGTTAGTTCACATTCAAAACTAAGAATAACTTATTGTTAGTTTTTCTCTACCAGTGCATGTCACTTTTAAAGTGTACAGGTATATTAAAAAAAAAAATAGAACAGAGGGACAGTGACAATAAACCATGTCAGTTGCATGTAGTAGTATGCCAAAACAAACAACGTATATTCCACCAAATACAAAAGAAGTGTGTTGTTTGATACCAGATAAAAGATAGAAACCATTAGGCAAATGAATTTTGATCTCTTTAAAAGGCTGTAGTGTTTAGACCATTACAGCAAAGCTATTCAGTGAAGTATTTAATAACTACAACAGGAATTGTACACCTATTTAAAGGGCATTTGGTAACTACCAATGAAGGCTATTGGTTAATAAACAGTATGTATAACATGCCTAGACACATTTNTTTAAAGGGCATTTGGTAACTACCAATGAAGGCTATTGGTTAATAAACAGTATGTATAACATGCCTAGACACATTTATTTAAAGTTTAGTAAATAGATTTTTAATGGTACTTAATCAATTAAATTGAAGAACAAATGCAGGATAGATTTAAGCTATAAGAACATTCTGGTAATAACNTTAATGGTACTTAATCAATTAAATTGAAGAACAAATGCAGGATAGATTTAAGCTATAAGAACATTCTGGTAATAACTACGAAATACAAAAAACTATCTTTCGGTTGTCTGGAAATGTCTACAGAAAAAGTAAACATTTGCTTAAAGCTGGTTTTGCATGGAGCGTTGGAAATCAGTGTCGTCACACACCGAACGCTAATTTCTTTTACCATACATGCCAATTTCAGCATTGTTAATTTGCTTGTAGCATGTTGGCTCACAAGAGGCTTGTTTACAAAAACAAGATTCCGCTCTTACAATGGGAGTTGCATCTTTTCCTCCTAACTAACTCTATACCTAAAAAGAGCAAAGAGCTGAGCTTCTGTGTGAACAATCTGTCCCGTAATGAGGGACACCTTGAAAAACTTAAGACAGCTGCTTTCCCACAAAAATATACTACGCTCACCACCTCGGCCAGAGAACAGATAACCATTACTATTGACAGCAATGTTCAGAGTAATGCCATTTGGTCTACAGGACGCACTAAATAACTTTCGAAATCCACAGTTCTGGTAGACTATGTACGGAAATTTTGCCTTGCCTACTTGGATAACATAATAATCTAGTTGAGAATGTGGGAAGCGTACTGGCGCCACCTCACTTTGGAACTAGAACAGCCCATTATGCCCAAACCTATGTGCAGACTTCGAAAGTGCAACTTAAAAAACGGAAAGAGTACATGAGGCGTGTAGTATCAGCAGAAGGGAACGAGGCCTGACGATGAACCCCATATAGTAACCGAAAGAAACTAAAGCAATTATAGGCACAGATACACAGTATCTGTCTCCTAAATTATGTGACCCAACTGATCAAATGGGCAGAGCCCCTAAATGGACTATTAAAAAAGGATACATACCAATGGTCACCTACCCAAGATGCCTTTCAAAATATTATAGAACCAATTTCAAGGAAATTCTCTTACTATGTCACCTGAACCCCGGAAAGTCTTTGACCTTCCAGACTGATGCAAGTGGAGTAGGGATGGGGTCTCTTTTTATTTTAGGAGTACCCAGGAAAGAGTGGGAAGAAAAATACATAATTACCAACACCAGCATGGAACTACATAAAACCGAAAGGCTGTATCACATGAACAAACAAGAATGCCTGGCTGTTGTGTAGATCATCAGAAGATAGCATTATGTAGAGGGTTGCTCCTTCATCTTGAGAACTGACAGGNGGCTGTTGTGTAGATCATCAGAAGATAGCATTATGTAGAGGGTTGCTCCTTCATCTTGAGAACTGACAGGCAAGCCTTTATGTGGCTAAATCATATGAAAGAAGATGGGGCAAAACTGACACAATGCTACAGGAATTTTCATTTATCACTGCACACTGTGAAAGGGTGGAGAATCACCTACCTGATGTGCTATCATGCTTCCCTAGTGATAAGGAATGGGGCAAGGAAACCTGAGACTGGGGCTGCATCACGCCCCTTCTTCCCAAGGAGAGAACTGAAGAGTGGAGTGGCCATCTTCTCTGAGTAATAGCCAGTAGGCATATCAAGGAGCATGATCCTGTGTTACTCACAGTTATCCAAGTTGTTCTGATAGTATGCAGATGACACAATCTTGAGTACAACAATCTTGAGGCACACCTGTGGAACGTGGGCTATGGGCGCCACCTAAATTATACACATCCTTGCTGGCCTACTTCTACGACCATAATGTGGCAGGCTACCAGAGGATAAAGGAAACACTGTAAATAACAAGGATGTGGCTTTGAATCAAGTACCATCAATTTTTTGGCCCAAAAATAATTATTGTGAAACTGTACTATTTGTTTGAATAGTTATTTTTAGGTGTTACAGCTGTGCCACTCATAGTGTATAGTATCTTAATAAATTTAAATATTCACTTTCCAATTTTTCAAATAAGGTATATGTTTAAATTTTGTGAAAGTTTCCAGAAAGGTTTATGCACTACGTCAAATTGGTCATAACAGTTACTTGTTCTACAGATGGAATCATATGCAGGATGTGAAATATGATTTTTTAAGTAATTTTGTAACGAAACATATTGCATACATGCTCCATAACGTGAAAAACATCCTCCAGAAAACAAAAGAAATTTCTGTGGTAGCCGATCAGGCAGATATGTTTTTGAAGGAACAGAACCTAGGGCAACATGCTGCACCTTTACCTGTAATGGAAAGCACAGTTATCCAGCGGGAAACCTAGCAACTGCACATTGGAGTAACAGTGCAGCCATCTAGTGGTAAGTGTAGTAACTGCACATTGGAGTAACAGCGCAGCCATCTAGTGGTAAGTGTAGTAACTGCACATTGGAGTAACAGTGCAGCTATCTAGTGGTAAGTGTAGTAACTGCACATTGGAGTAACAGTGCAGCCATCTAGTGGTAAGTGTAGTAACTGCACATTGGAGTAACAG
>NQII01015056.1:0-11786 GCA_002778355.1 Clitarchus hookeri | reverse complement strand
CAGATGTGACTGACTTTGTTTGGAAAGCTTTGAAAGTGCATCTGATGTTTTCTGAAGGGAAAAAAACAATTTTTTTTAATAGCAATTCAAACTTTTTTTTCAGGTCACTACATTGTGAGGAGAGAGTTGCTGCCACTGTGCACTAAAATTTTCCAAATGCTCAAGTAATTTACAGTTTTTATAACGCGCTATCACATTTGTATACTACCAACAAGATTACATTAATTATGCGATGAAAAGTGAAAAGGGATGAAATGCAAACAAAATTAGTTCGTCACCAAGATCAGTTTATTTCCGAAACATAACGATATTGCTTCAGCAGCAATGTTTTCGAATCACAGATTGTGTTGACTTTCCGATCCTGACTATATATTGAATCGATTTATCGAATTAGCATCTTAAACATGTGGAATCACAACGGAAATGTACCTATTTTGATGTGTATAGGTCCACCAGAAATTTTTGATGAAAAATTAAGGATAATTAATATTTCACGTATAGGCCACACTGAATTTTTGTATTCCTGTAAATATTGTTAAGTCACAATTTCGTACAAACATGGCGTCTATCAATGCGCACTTGTGACGCGGCGGCGGGCGTGCGAACTATGAATATTTGTCTCGTACAGCAGCGAAATGTTCTCATGTACGGCATCTATGGCCGAACTCCAACATGTTTACATTTTACGCGTCCGGGATGGTTATTTTGTTTATGAATGTGAGTGAACAAATTATTGCACAAGTGAAAAACTATTAATTTTTTTTACTTCCTTAGAAACTAGGTTAAAATATTAAATGTTTGATCTATACACGCCAAAATACTATATTTTTTGCACATTTTTTTTGTTGTTTTTCGCAAGGTATGTTATTTTTCGCAAGGTATGTTATTTTTCGCATGAAACTGTGTATTTCGTGTTTATTTCGCACGCCGCAAAAAACAGGTGTCTAGTGATAGGACATTAGGTGCACATGTTATTGTCACAGTATCACTCTGCCTTGAAAGTGTAGGGGGTGAAAGGGCAAGGGCGAGATCTTGGGCTCATACTCTTTAAGAATCCCAAATGCTCAAACTTTTTTCTTTTGCAGATGATGATTTTTAATTCACTTCTCTTCCTGGGAAGGTTCAGGTAGGATGAGGGTTTCGGAAGTGTGTGGCTCGAAAGACTTGTTGGACCAGGGGGCACAAGTCACAGGCTCCGCAGCATCTAGTTTATAACAGTCTGCGTAGGGGGAACCTTCCCCCGCCATATTGGATTTTTGGTTTTTCTGGTTTGTTTATATTTTCAGAAAAGGCAATTTCGGAATTACCTCTGTACCCAACTGGCTATTGATCTTTCACAGTAGTACAGACAAGGGAACTACAAACTCATATTTATGTCAGAATATTGATTTTTCCAAATTTTTGGCAGAATTAATATTGACACATAATCATGAGTTCACAGTTCCCTTGGTCTTGTCTGTACTGCAGTGTCAGGTCAATAGCTATTTGGGTATAGAGGTATTGTCAGAAATTTCTTTTTTAAATACACAAACTAACCATAAAACCAAGAATCCGATATGTTGGGTGAATATTCCCTTTAATCATACTGTCATAATACATTTCATATAACATATACAGTACCCAGGAATCCTGTAATGTACTACAACTCTTTTCATAAGTCACTTTACAATTGCTATGTAACTTAAGAGAAATGCATAGATAGTACAGACTTGAAAACGTTTAAACAGAGGTATATACGTATTGATATCACACACGGCTATTCACGACACTAATATGATGCACGACAGCAACTAGAATCATTCCATATGAAATTCACATTCAAAGCTGTGTTTAGGTAGAGAATACTCATTTTCACATTAGTGTCTGTCCACAAAACAGTTTTTTCTTCCAAAAATGTATTGTTTGCAGTTTTTTTGTATTATAAGCCACATCTTCTGATTTGCAATTTCCAAAACATCACTCACAGCACAGCAAATAAACATTGTCAAAAGTGCACACAAAAGGTCATCAGTTGCATCGATTGATGATATTTGCCATTAGTTTCTTCCGCCATGTATTTTGCTATTGTAAAGAGCCCCTAAATAATTTGCAATATCACCACGTGAGATCAAGTTCGCCACAACTATGTAAATAAAAATATTTGTCAATCTGCTTAAAACAGTAATTAATGAACTAAACCTGATTTTTCCCATGTTAAGCTGTAACACACAAACACAAGCAAGTTTTCAAAAACAATCATTTACAAATATACAAATTTACAATTACAAATATAATAATTTTGGCTGCAAACAACCTGTTACAGTCCCTTACAAACTTCAGCTTTGTGTTACTTCTATTACTGCTTTATTCCAAGTGACATTACATAAAATTTATGTTTAAAAATTAATTTTCTATTTTTGAGTAATGGAGTTATGTGTAATTGTGCTCATGTACAAATTCATATCCTTCAAACTTTTGTTGCATAAAGGGTTTTTCAAGCTATTCACACACACTCATTAAAAAAATACTTAGTGCTAGTTGGAAGTTATTCTGGATTAGACGTAGATGCAACCTATGGACCAGGAGACACAAGAAATAACAATCACCACATGCGAGTAAATTTTGTCAATCTTGAAAACTTATTTGAAATTGACCCTTGCCGATTTACTTTTTAAAATAAAAATATAAAAAATGTAACTAGAACTATTAATGTATAATCGCTAAAAAAACATAATATACATTTATATATATTTNACATTTATATATATATTTTTTTACACTTTCCAAATACACTAAATATTAGGTTGAAAAATGTGTCACAAATGGTAAAATGTAAAAGTTTCTTAAAATGAGAAATTGACAGCAACTTCTAACTTCTGTCAAACAAAAGTTATGACACAAAAACAAACAATTTATATGTAAGTGATGAGACCTGTCCTTCTCGTTTGAAGTTACAAACATACAGTTATACATTCAAATTACTTAGATTTTGTCATTTTTAAGTTTATTAATTACTACCACAACTAATAAATTTGTGCCGTTCGGGACAAGACAAATTGGCATTGCAATTAACGGGCTCCCCTGAGCACATGCAAATATAAAAATAACTGTGAATAAAAAGTACTTAAAGACCATAATAAATTTGGACAATAAAAATGGTATGACGTATTTTTACAAATTTAAATTATCATGGAAGCAAAGTTCACACACACCAACACATAAATAAATATTTTGTGCAGGTGTATAAAAAAACTGGGCTGT
Source organism: Clitarchus hookeri (assembly GCA_002778355.1). Classification (NCBI taxonomy): domain Eukaryota; kingdom Metazoa; phylum Arthropoda; class Insecta; order Phasmatodea; family Phasmatidae; genus Clitarchus; species Clitarchus hookeri. The sequence continues at coordinate 8,546 of NQII01015056.1, read as the reverse complement.
GGCCTAGATGTTAAGTGACAATGAAACCCATCCTACAGGCCAGCACATCAACCAAAAAGGTAGTTTGCAGTGGCAGAGATTCCAGTCTGCCTGTGGTTGGTATGCAAAACGGTAAGCTCTCAATATACCTTTTTCTCATCACCTGCCCTTGTCTAAAAATGTGTATAAGGCACTATACTGGTGCATTGTAGTTTACTTGCACCTTTTTACTCGTGCTTTTGGATTACGATATTCTATGCTTGGCTTCCAGTCCCAGGGGTGACTAGTCTCTAAAGGAGTCANTTTACTCGTGCTTTTGGATTACGATATTCTATGCTTGGCTTCCAGTCCCAGGGGTGACTAGTCTCTAAAGGAGTCAGAAGAGGAGTAGTAAGAGGGGGAGGGGAAGAGTGTGTGATGTATGTCTCAGTGGCAGGATTATCATTGGTCAGCAGCACTGACTTCCCAATTCACTGTCCAAGACAGCTATGTTGGCACAAGTTGCCAAATAATGCAGGAGGTTGTACAAAACGATCCAAGGCTGGTTGTCCTCCNTTTACTCGTGCTTTTGGATTACGATATTCTATGCTTGGCTTCCAGTCCCAGGGGTGACTAGTCTCTAAAGGAGTCAAAAGAGGGGTAGTAAGAGGGGGAGGGGAAGAGTGTGTGATGTATGTCTCAGTGGCAGGATTATCATTGGTCAGCAGCACTGACTTCCCAATTCACTGTCAAAGACAGCTATGTTGGCACAAGTTGCCAAATAATGCAGGAGGTTGTACAAAACGATCCAAGGCTGGTTGTCCTCCNCAAGACAGCTATGTTGGCACAAGTTGCCAAATAATGCAGGAGGTTGTACAAAACGATCCAAGGCTGGTTGTCCTCCACAACCTGAGCCAATAAAAGATGCCACCTGCTCATACGGGACCTATCCCAGTTACTCTTCTCCGAGACACCCACCGGTACGTTCGACGATACACCCTGAGGACCGCTGACAACTGGCAAACAAGGCCATTCAAATGACAGATCACAGTACAGTGCCAGGAATGGCAATATTGGTGGAAGGAGCATAGTGAAGACTAAAAAGAGATTGGGGAACCGGAGGAGCATTCTCCCAAGGTGGGAAGCATGTACTGTATATGCACACACAGACATGTACATACAGGTTGTAATGACGCAGTATTCTTAATTTTCGGGACACGTGTTTTATTTTTCTTTAGCTTTGCCAAGCTTCATAATTTTATCTGCTTTCAAAATTAAAGCCGTGGTGGTTCGTTTTACTGTGATAGTTTGTTTATCAGGCATACGTTTGCCATTTTGTTTCGAACGTCGTAGTTTTTAGTTTTCAGTAAGTGTCAGTATTATTTAGAAACTTTCAGAATGCGTAGACAGTTTTAGTTGCTACGGCGCAGNTTTTAGTTTTCAGTAAGTGTCAGTATTATTTAGAAACTTTCAGAATGCGTAGACAGTTTTAGTTGCTACGGCGCAGATTTGATAACGCGTGGAGAGCGTGCGTGGCAGCCCACACCAGGCCCTTATCTGGGAAGAGGGGGATGATAGGAAGCACAAGTACATGTGTGCCTGTTGCCCTTCAAGTCAGTTGATACCGAGCAGTCGGCGNTTTTAGTTTTCAGTAAGTGTCAGTATTATTTAGAAACTTTCAGAATGCGTAGACAGTTTTAGTTGCTACGGCGCAGTTTTGATAACGCGTGGAGAGCGTGCGTGGCAGCCCACACCAGGCCCTTATCTGGGAAGAGGGGGATGATAGGAAGCACAAGTACATGTGTGCCTGTTGCCCTTCAAGTCAGTTGATACCGAGCAGTCGGCGAAGTCAGTCGTCTCAAATCAGTTGAATCAAGTCAGTCGTCTGAAGCAGTCGTCAACCAGTGCTCGCCTAGGCCGCGTCGGGCGTAGCGCTAACCGCCACACCGGCAAACTAGACCTTAGTAGAGTATTTCTCCGCCGGTGTGGGAGGTCGCTGCATTTGTTATTTCTTCGGGGGCAAGTTTTTAAGAAATGAAATAATTCGTAAACGACTGTGGCTCTGTTCGGCGCGTGTCTATTTATCTGTGAACGGTTCGTACTCGGCATACCTGAACTTCGTATGTGAACTGTGTCACTAAAATGCTAAATAAAAGTATGCAACAAAATACACCGGAACTTGACTTTACTTAATAGTTAATTGGCGTCCTTTTTAAACAGTCTTGTGTTACTCCGTCTTGAGCTAGTCGAGTGGTAGATTATAGCAGTGGCAACTTAAAGCCGGCTGTAACTGTGAGTGTGCAACGTTACAAGGTGCATGTGCCACTTCCTACACATAGTTGTATTTCCTAAATTAGTTAAATGTGACATGCAAAATTAATATTGTTTCAAAATCAAGAGTAGTTTCAAAATGTTATAACAGCAACAGAATAAATGTGCAGTTCACACATCCAAAGCCTTTTCTTAATTTCCTTATTAGAATTTTAAGCTTGCGCAAAGTTAGCACACAACCAAGTTCCTTACAGCATGTATATAAAAACTATACGTACTTCAGTACAATTCATAATGAAGTTGAGATATAACAGAGGACCAAACTTGATTGCACCAATAATCAGAATTAGGAAAATTTGTAGAATGGTAATACTGATGGACAAATACCATTTGTTTAAGTCAGTTTTTATCCAACATCAAATGTTGGAAAAAATATTTCGAAATTCTCTTTTCCTTTAGTGTTAGAGCAATGCTATATTGGNTTGTAGAATGGTAATACTGATGGACAAATACCATTTGTTTAAGTCAGTTTTTATCCAACATCAAATGTTGGAAAAAAAATTTCGAAATTCTCTTTTCCTTTAGTGTTAGAGCAATGCTATATTGGTTTTTTTTTTAAATACAAAAAATGCATATTACATCTCAACACCATTCTGACACAACTGATGTAACTGTTTAACAGTGTACAAAACTATTACTACCAACATACCTAAAATTAATTCAGCAGTATGACCATATCAAATAAATGTTAATACATCATAAATTTGCATGGTTATGACAACTTGGCTCATTTCATCACATATATATATATATATATATAACTTTTAACTGGGAGCTCTCTCATCGTATAGTTAGTTAACATCATTAAGTAATTTCATGGTGAATTAATTAAAACACTTTCACTAGCAATGGAAAGTATTCCTAATATAGCAGCCATAATAGTTGCAAGACTGTGTTGTTATTAGCAGAAATTTTGTTTTAAAANATGGAAAGTATTCCTAATATAGCAGCCATAATAGTTGCAAGACTGTGTTGTTATTAGCAGAAATTTTGTTTTAAAATGTTCTGATCAAAATGTCACAGAACATCCTGAATTAATACACAGCCATGTTTACAAACAGATCTACCCAACAACATGAAGGTGGAGATTCCATTGTTAATATGGCACAAAATACATACATGGTGTATTCACTTAAAACAATTTTTTATTTCTGGTTAGTAAAATCTGGCATGTATTTTGAATGTCAGCTTACTTTATAAAGACATATATACCACATATACAATATGAATGTTTCTAAAATGAAACTTGTGTATTAACAGTAATGAAACCTATTCACTCTCTAGCCAAATATTTATGACAGTCATTGTACAATAATGATTTTTTTTTTAATATGCACCATTCATTCACACATGTACGGTATCTATAAATTTAACTACATGATAAAATAAACCAAATTTTGTAAATATAGTCAACTCCCGATTTTACAACCTCAGAAACAGCAATCACTCACAAAATAACCAATATTTTTTGGGGAATCATAAAAAATTTAGTTTAAAAAAATGAAAGTTTGGAAGACTGTGAAAATAGGTCTGTTCCACTTATTTTGGTAGTCTACAACGAGTGCTGTGCAATGAACGTTCAAAAGACACATTCACAGCAACATGTTCACATTTTCATTAACGTTTACAGGTTTCATACAAACACACGTTTTTTTAAAACTGCAAACTTAAATGTTGAAAAGAACATATTTTTTTTTAGTGAACTCAAACTGTAATAGCACATGTTTTTAAAAATTTTTGTTGTGCATTAAACACCTTTTACCTCCAACCATGACTTGTAAATGTAATTAAATTCACAAAACAAGAAAATATATTTGCAAGCTATATTGTGTTTATTTTTATCTTCTAAAAGCGGTGTAGTATGCAGTGGCGTTACTGTGCTGTAAATACAAATCTCTCACCAGCTTACCATCATAGCTTTGCTTCCGATTGAACGAAAAGAAAAATATAGGTTTGTTCACGCACGCACGTGGTACACGGTAAAGTATGGAAAGTTTAAGTCCTATGAGGGAACCACGAGACTATTTCTTCTAGAAGAGAAAAATGTTAGTAGTGATACTGCCACACTGTATGTTCAGTGTTTACTTTGATTACCACAAGTAAAAATGTTATCTGCAAATTGCTCAACTTCATCTAACTTAAAGCAACATACTCAGGTTGAGAAATACATTTCCATTTCTGGCATGAAGGTGCATTATAATAAACTGCAAGTAGNCTAAAGCAACATACTCAGGTTGAGAAATACATTTCCATTTCTGGCATGAAGGTGCATTATAATAAACTGCAAGTAGGAAATGTTTAAGCAGTGTGAATGTATATATGTGTGACTTGAAGCGGCAGTGGTGAATCTCATTTAGAGTACTAATTCTCGGGTTTTTCTTCACAAGTCTAAGAATGTAGCTCTCATCACGGGCAGACAGAAGACAAAGGTATAAAAGAAAGGGGATTTGTTTGACTTCAAAAAAATAAATCCACAAAAAACAAGCACTTGCATTATCATAAACAAAACTAGAAATGTCTACTTAATTTTTCAATAATTAAATATTTGTTTTTGAAGTTAAACGCTTGCCTTACTTCGAGTGAGCTGTTGAACAAATGTTCAGAATACGCAGCAAAAATATTCACAAGTAAAAGAGGATGACTGTCAGATACACATTCTAAGGAGGTTCTTCACTTGAAAATAAGAATGAAATAAGTTCTTGATAAAATATTACAAGGTGTAACTGTATTTTTTGGGTTTTTCAAACTAATTAAAAATATATAATTTTCCTGTAATAAATTTTTAATAACATGGGTTATTTTTTTTTTGCATTCCTATTTNAACTAATTAAAAATATATAATTTTCCTGTAATAAATTTTTAATAACATGGGTTATTTTTTTTTTGCATTCCTATTTTGAGTTGGTGTAACCTATATATTTTGACAAATTTAAGACAGTTTATTGTAACTCAACATTAACAGGAGTGTGTACAAATATAATATAAAATAGGATGTGTAGTGTACATTGATGCAGCTTAGTNTTAACTCAACATTAACAGGAGTGTGTACAAATATAATATAAAATAGGATGTGTAGTGTACATTGATGCAGCTTAGTAAACAAAATTAAATTAATTGCATGCTTAGGCATACATTTTTATCTCTGTAAAATAACTTTTAAGAGAACTTAAAAAAAAAGACATTAAAATCTTTGGAACTTTCAAAACAGGAACTTGCACAACACTGTCTACTACTGTATTTACAAGCAGATCAGATCTAAAATTAGACACCACAACACCATGTTAACACTGCTTCTGTGTTAACACACGAAGGACAAGACAGTCTAAAGTGTGCAATATGTACACATTTGCCAATTAATTATACTGTACTGTGTTTCAAAAGTTAATTTAAGTATGTAAGAAAGTGAGTAAATAAGTCACTTTCCATGTGTTTACAAGTGAAAGATCAGCTGTCACATATTTGCTGGATATTATATGAGAGTTTTCACAATTAAGTGTTTGTAATTGCTGATTATATTGGTTGTTTATTACGTATATCCATCTGTTTATGTGCCAAATTTTTATAATTAATGTTAATCACCACTTCTAAGGTATAATTTCAAAAGTAACATGTCTGCCCGTAAAAAATAGAGATGATAAAATATTTTATTTTAGCACACNTTCTAAGGTATAATTTCAAAAGTAACATGTCTGCCCGTAAAAAATAGAGATGATAAAATATTTTATTTTAGCACACAATTTTAAAGGCTGACTTTGCAATCACTTTATGTTATGTCACCCAGCAGTCAACAAGTTGTGCCGTAGCACAAATAATACAAGGATGACATCACTTTCAAGCTGTGTAATNCATGTCACCCAGCAGTCAACAAGTTGTGCCGTAGCACAAATAATACAAGGATGACATCACTTTCAAGCTGTGTAATCTCAGAATATTTTACAAGTTAACAGCACCTTAGGATTGAACATTTGCATAGAACATTTACAAAAAAATATGACACGTAAAACTTAAATGCCTAAAACTCATAATGCAAAAAATATAGATTAAAACACTCATACAAATATATTAAATTGCTCTTTCAAAGTATTGCGTTGCACGAAAGTACAATAACTATTTAACTGGCAAACAAGCCAAGTAGTGTAAAGCATTTCAAAAATATCAAAAAGTTACTCTGTTAACCAGAAATACTTCAAACACTCATACAAAAATATTAAATTGCAACGCAATTGCTTATTCAAAAGTATTACGTTGCTTCAAAATATAAAATAAATATTTAATTGAAAAAACGAGCAGAGTAATACTAAAACGTTTCAAAAGACAAATAGAGGAGGGCAGCGNTAAAATAAATATTTAATTGAAAAAACGAGCAGAGTAATACTAAAACGTTTCAAAAGACAAATAGAGGAGGGCAGCGTTTCAGACCCAGTAAAGATTCCTTCGCGTGAAAATATAAGTCAACATCTGAAATAAAATATTACGTTAAAATAGTGAATTGATGGAGGCAGTCCGTAGACCCTAACCATAGTTACATCAAAGAAAATAACCGGCGACGACAACTAGAATGCTTCAACAGACTACACTCAATGCGTAAGTTGTGGTAGCACAGTAGCTACAATTAAAATTTAAGTAAATCATTGGGCAGCAGACAAAAAACTATACACAACACGTTAAAGAAACTGGAACTATACAGAGAAGCAAGAAATTAGTTACGCCGAAAATATAATTTAGGCAGGTGTCCAAACCCAGAATTTAGAAAAAATCTAACTCACTGCAGAGCCCAAGATAAACACAATACTACGCCACACAATAATTTTAAAANTCAGAATTTAGAAAAAATCTAACTCACTGCAGAGCCCAAGATAAACACAATACTACGCCACACAATAATTTTAAAAAACTCTATAGATTGACCCACAAATGAAAAACTGTGATCACGACTCAACGTTTTACAAGCTCCAGCATAATCAGCCGCTCACGCAACTACATTATTTAAACGGCCTCTCATAGCACCCTCATCCAAGGACCGGTAAACTAATTTTAGCTCATATTAAAATTTTAATTAGCTCTAGCAGGCGTCAACCCAACAATCTTCTTCACAGGCGTAGAACGAATGCTGCACANATATTAAAATTTTAATTAGCTCTAGCAGGCGTCAACCCAACAATCTTCTTCACAGGCGTAGAACGAATGCTGCACAAAGCGTGTAACAACTTATATAAACCAGCCCTGAATTTAAAAAAAAACTGACGTACGAGGAAGGGTAATCAAGGGAGGTAAATGAGGGGAGGAAACAAGAGGGTAGCCGAATCTGCCAAGGAGCAGGCCGCCTTACAGAGGAGCGAATCCAAAAACCATGTGCGCGGCGGCACCACCGTCGCAAAGTAGAGCAGTTTAAGGTCCCCAGGTACCAGGCAAATGGTATCAATCGGAAGGGTGTGCATGCAGCCATGCCATCAGAGGGAGGGTAAGCCAGCTACCTTACCCTCGCACGTCATGTCCTTACCTTTACCTCCACTGCACAAGCACCAGAATGAGAGGCCAGAGAAATGCTTAGTGTATTACGGCATCCATCTTCTCCACCACTATGTCGTGGGTACGTAATGCTCGTGAGGTCTGAGTAATGTTCTTGTAATAATAAGCTAACACTTCAATAATAACTACACTGTTTTTTTTTGCAAGTAGCCATTAAAAATGGAGTTCGCACTCTCTGCACATTATGCACCATGCTGTGTTCGGAAGGTGCCTACCTATTAATATAAACAAATAATTCATTAAAATAATGTGTCATTTTTTTGTTAAGACATGATTGAACAGAGACCTCTCAAAAAAAAAAAAATTTGGGTTTTGAGGGTCAAAGTCAATCAAAATAAGTAAAATTCAATCGTACAAGAGCTTGGTTCCTACAAGTCTATTCCAGATTTGTATGTAGGAGTTGGCGGTGGGTGAAAATCAGTCCAATTTCCAATAACGAACCCTTCAAAGTAATTACCCTTTACCCAGAAACTGTGAAAGGTCGTAAAATCGGAGTTGACTACAACGGATTAAATGTAGTTAATGCCAATGAAAATGTATGAAAAAACTATTTTACAAACTTTACATGGCAATAAATTGTCCATTTGCAAAAATATTTTTTTTATGTACACAGAAAATACAACAAACATTACACATTACTGGAGCCGGACTCTCCAACAACCACGTTTGGAACACTGTCTTCAGAGCTGATCTTTGGAGAAACTAGCAAAACATGAGCCAGAAGGAAG
>NQII01015055.1:3858-22845 GCA_002778355.1 Clitarchus hookeri | reverse complement strand
AGGCTGTGTCGGACTAAGATTTGGGAAACAGCTGGTAGCCAGGATTGTTTCCCGCCTCCTCGCCCCTGGTCGCAATTATAACAGAAAGAGCTAGTGAGTATAATAACGCAAGCACACTATTTGTCAGGTACATAGATAACACACATAAAAAAAGTTAGGAGAGACAGGCTCTTTGTTGTTAAGGGTAGTATAAACATCGAATTTCTGTCAATGAGAACCTTTCTATCAAACAAAGAAACAAAACAGCAGTTGTCTGAATATCCTTGGGCCGGCTGCATTGAAGGAGTTTGCTTTTACGGAAAAGAAGGTTGTGGTGGGCTTTGGGACCAAAACCTATAGCAACAAGTCAGCCATTTTTGACCCTAGCTTAACTACCCTTAGTCATGAGGAGGTCGACACTTTGATTCTGGACTTACTGATAAGAGAAGGTGTTCGTGACAAAGAAATTGATATTACCTCTTCAGATACAGACGTATTAGTTTTGCTAATGGATCTAGTTGCACCACACTCAACCAGTTGTAATTTAAATTGTATCATGGGAAAAGGGGGAAAGGACAGAATACCAGAAGAGTAAACACCGATGAAAGATGCCTTGCAATTAACCAACACAAAGCGAAAGGCCTCATTGGCCTTCACTCCTTGACTGGTAGAGACTGGGGAGGAACTCTTTTTTTGGTATCTCAAATAAAGGTGAATCACAGTGTACCTCAGTATCACTTACGTCATTGATATAACAACAGCATTGAAACACCTTGGAGACGAAAAGTTAGATCCACTCAAACATCTTCACGCATTTGAAAAATTTTTCAGTATGGTTTACATTAAGGACTCGCAGTTTTCCACTGTTTTCGAGCTTCATTGGGAATTGTTCAGAACACGAAACGTGGAAGAAGAGAAACTTCCCTCCACAACAGGAGCACTGAAGCCTCACACCATTTCTACAATTTGGAAGGGTTACAGTAAAGTTATGCCAGATATACCCCTTCTTTTTGGAAACAGATGGGGAAATGACGGGAAGATGCTGTAGCACCTGTGAAGTGTCTGCAACCTCCGGATCTATAACGTGTATTACAACTTGCGAAATGTAGGTGTAAAACCTTGTGTAAAAAAGAAACGGCTCGTTTGTTAAGAACTTGCTCGTCTGCACAGCTCTTTAGATGTGCAATAGTTGCAGCTAAGTAAAATATTATTCCATTGACAGTGATGGCGATCAGGAAGATGGATCATTTAAAGACTCATGTCCACTTTCACGATTAATTTTGAGATTCCTACTTTACATTTAATATCCCCACTTCCCCTCTCCATAGTCAGTCTAACCACATTATCATTATCTCCTCCTTTATTAGGTTAACAAACTAAGATACCTGCTTGTTAACTATTTCGTTTCCATTTTATATTTGTAAAAATATTTTTTGCTATTTATATTTCAAATAAGAAAACTATGTGTTGTCATTTAAAATATGTGGTAGTATATTTTCCGGATTTCCACTTTGCGATATTATTTTGCGTTGTGAATAATTAAAATAAGCTTGACTTTTATTATTATGGTGGTTTATTCATTCCTCTCATTAAAATAAAACCACAATCTACATGCAATTGGAAATATATTGTTTTTAAAGGTATTAACCATTAAGGGAGAAAGGAGTGTTATTTATGAATTAATATTGATTATTGCTAAGCAAAATCTGAGAACATTTTCGTTTTCCGGAAACATAAAACATGAAACACGACACAGAATTAGCCAAAATACTCAAAAATTAAAACAATTATAATAAAAAATATGGTTTTGTTGGACTTTGTGTTTAAAAAAAAGGTCATAAACGGATGACGATAAATGAGTACCAAAGCTTTTTTTAAATCTAGGCACGAATAGCAACAATATTCAGCAAAAAGATCCAACTTGGCACGATTTGCCAGCAGGAGGGGGATTTTACATGATAGTGCCCTTTACTAAATGGCAGTGTAAATGGTACGTATGGCGAAAGAATACAGCATGAGTAACAAATAAGATCTTAAGCAGGGCTTTTAAACGTGCTCAATTAACCATGGAGAGTAGATACATCACCACCTCTCTCGAAGAACAACACCGTTGTTTATATATTAAAAAAAAAAGAGTTTTATTCCTGTTTCATGTCTGGGCATCTGTCAGCCCCCAGAACAACATCCTGACATTGCCGAGGCGCAGAAATTAAAGGAAGGCGTGCGCTGCGCGCAGTATTTCTCCTCCTCTTGCGGAAGGCAACAAACACAAGCTGTNGTGTAAAAAAGAAACGGCTCGTTTGTTAAGAACTTGCTCGTCTGCACAGCTCTTTAGATGTGCAATAGTTGCAGCTAAGTAAAATATTATTCCATTGACAGTGATGGCGATCAGGAAGATGGATCATTTAAAGACTCATGTCCACTTTCACGATTAATTTTGAGATTCCTACTTTACATTTAATATCCCCACTTCCCCTCTCCATAGTCAGTCTAACCACATTATCATTATCTCCTCCTTTATTAGGTTAACAAACTAAGATACCTGCTTGTTAACTATTTCGTTTCCATTTTATATTTGTAAAAATATTTTTTTCTATTTATATTTCAAATAAGAAAACTATGTGTTGTCATTTAAAATATGTGGTAGTATATTTTCCGGATTTCCACTTTGCGATATTATTTTGCGTTGTGAATAATTAAAATAAGCTTGACTTTTATTATTATGGTGGTTTATTCATTCCTCTCATTAAAATAAAACCACAATCTACATGCAATTGGAAATATATTGTTTTTAAAGGTATTAACCATTAAGGGAGAAAGGAGTGTTATTTATGAATTAATATTGATTATTGCTAAGCAAAATCTGAGAACATTTTCGTTTTCCGGAAACATAAAACATGAAACACGACACAGAATTAGCCAAAATACTCAAAAATTAAAACAATTATAATAAAAAATATGGTTTTGTTGGACTTTGTGTTTAAAAAAAAGGTCATAAACGGATGACGATAAATGAGTACCAAAGCTTTTTTTAAATCTAGGCACGAATAGCAACAATATTCAGCAAAAAGATCCAACTTGGCACGATTTGCCAGCAGGAGGGGGATTTTACATGATAGTGCCCTTTACTAAATGGCAGTGTAAATGGTACGTATGGCGAAAGAATACAGCATGAGTAACAAATAAGATCTTAAGAAGGGCTTTTAAACGTGCTCAATTAACCATGGAGAGTAGATACATCACCACCTCTCTCGAAGAACTACACCGTTGTTTATATATTAAAAAAAAAAGAGTTTTATTCCTGTTTCGTGTCTGGGCATCTGTCAGCCCCCAGAACAACATCCTGACATTGCCGAGGCGCAGAAATGAAAGGAAGGCGTGCGCTGCGCGCAGTATTTCTCCTCCTCTTGCGGAAGGCAACAAACACAAGCTGTGGATGCTCCCGGCGGCAGGAAGCCAGCGTGTTTTTACTTCAGCGGCGTATTTCAATCCCGCCGGTGCGTAATCCTCTGAGACCCTGCTCCGTCTCTGGCCAAATATTGAGTCGGGTTACGGCAACTGGCCTCTTACATTTTCGTCTCCCCATGCCGCCGACAGTCCCCAGCATTTCGCGCCACTCCCACGCAATGCACAACATTAGCGGTTTATTCACATTTTTTGAATCGAGCTTTTGAAAAAAAAATCACCCCATGTGTAAGGTTTTTCGGTTATTTCCCACATATGTAATTTATCACAAGAGTTTTATAATTGCGTTAGCACAAAAGTATCTTATTTTCGGTTGATTGATTTGATTTGATTTTATATTTTCTTTATTTGGTCGGACAAATTATAAAGGTACGAACAGAGGAACAGTAATACAATTGCATGTGTACCAACCATTGTCGTCCTTGCACAGATTCGGGTAGACAGTGACCAATGAACTTAAAAAGAAAAATAAATCGGTAATTACAAAGGAACCAGGGGAAAATAACCAAAACCCCAAATTTTCGATTGAATTTAACTTTTAGTTATATACTTTATATAAATTATAGTAGCTCACTTGCAATAAATATGAATAATAACACAGAGGAAAAAATGCATGCTGGTAATACCCTAGTAAGAAATAGTTCTCATACAAAATTAACAAAATTATTATTAAATTGAGTGCGCACGAATGCGGGGCGTTGTCCGATTGGAGTAATTTTCCAGACTTAATTCAGCTGTGTTTGAATAAAGCGGAAGGATATCCTGGCATTAAAACTTCACTATGGCTTCAGAAAAGTTGGAACTAACCGTCAATGGAGTATGACTCACAATTTCATTTAAATAAATAGTTTCAGTCTACATGCGGAGCAGATCTTCGGCTTCGTAACGAAAGTAGTGCGTAGTTCGGAACGAAAGTTGCAGAGAACTGCGTGGGAACTGCAGTACATCGGGAACGAGGAAAGGAAACAGTCGTTCCTAAAAGGATGCGCAGCCAACAAAACAAATCAAACTTGACTCATGAAATATTTATTTCTTGGGGAAGAGGAAATAGGAGGTACCGCCCAAAAACAGGATGTTGTGCACTGACGTAATTTACAAACACAGTGGTCACGCGGCTTTCGGTTATAGAGAATACAAACTAGGTATTGATGTAGAAAATTTTATTTCTTATTGTGTTACAAACACTTTATATGAACCCATGGAACATTATATGTAAATACAAAGTTTTGCTACAGGCATGATTAAAGGTGTTAGTGTAACCTCTTTTTAATTTTTAGTTAACTGGATGCTATGGCTAGTGTATATCGGTGTAACTTTGTCTGCTTTAATTCCGCATTTTCCGAGTATTTCACTAGGTATATTATAAACAGTAGGTTGTCCTAACTTCAAGCAACATTTCTGACTACAATTAACTTTATTCCTGTTGCATCTTGTAATAAAGTGTATTAAGTATGCAACTTATAACCACAGCCATAGGGGGGTTACAGCCATACGCACTACTCATTAAAATTACAGAGCGAAGTAAAATTACAAATACTGATTGCACCGTAGCAGCTATTACTTTTTACAGAAAGGCATTTACCTGTTCACAACTAACCGCCCGATTTGGCTCGGGTGAAATTCAATGCCGGGATATTTGTACATTAAATTGTACACCCCACGATTTTTACTAAACTGCTGGCCCGAAAATTAATGTTATACATGTCTCTAGTGTACGAAAATATTTTGGGCTCAACAATGATGGAAAACTGTAGGTTGCGTTCAGTACTAGTATGTACAAGTACCACATAGTGAGAAATGACGTTAAGTGATTAAAATAACATGTTCGTATTTACTGCACGTTACACTGTCATATTTATAAAACACACGGATATATATATATATATATATATATATATATATATATCAGATTGGTACATATTCATTCGTATACTGAGAGAATTAAATTGTTTTATAAATACAGAATATTTGCTTTTTAGAAATAGTTTCATTGTACTAGTTTGTAAGTGACCTCATATAATTACACAAATATGTTCTGTGGTTGAAAAGTTAAAAGATTTTTGGAGGGAAAAACACCCCAGACAGACATTGGCGTGATTGCATACGCCTATCTCTCCAAGGAAAGTATACGAAAACATAACTGGAACCAACGCGCAACGTTGTCTCAATGTATTACAAAATTTCTGTTTCATGAAATTACTTTATCTAATGTACAATGTTTATTTCCTTGCAACTGTAATACATGTGTGTGGATGAGTGTTCGAACTAACGAAAGACTGTTTTTAAATGCCGAACGAATATGTGGTATTCCTTTGGTAACATTTCCTTAGTTTGAAAAAATTTCAAATCCAGCTACACGTGCTATTTTAACAAAATATACAATTTATTTGACGACTAAATCACATATTCTATTACTAAAATATCGTTTCTGCTGCTCTTAATGATGAACCTTGTGATTGATGAAATGGAAGAGAAAATACATTCAACAAAAATCATTCCATCGGTAATTAAACTAACGCGAGTTCATTTTGCTACAACTCTAGTTCCCCTCAGAATGTAATTAATACTTACAGCGTTGCCAAAATGAGAAGAGATATATATATATATATATATATATATATATATATATGTACTCTTCTTAAACTGAAATATTTAATATTTTAGTGAAAATTACGACTACACGGAAGGTGTAACAAAATAAATTAATAATTAATGTTTTAACATACATTTTGAACATTTGTCTAAAATAGTTTTGAAATGTTTGTTCACACTTTATAATAAAACTATTCATATTTTAGAAACATTTTGATTATAAAAGTGTAGTGACATGTGACAATTTAATTTTTGCGAAGCGTTTGTGAACTTTACGATAGGCAGTCCCCACGACATATTTTGCGTCTACGCAGAATATTAAAAATGTTTTATTTTTGAATGCGTGAGGTTTTTAGGTGAAATTATTATTGCTCTTATAAAATTAGCTTTAGTCGTGTGTACTCGGTATTTATGTACTTGTTTTATATTCTATAATAACGAAATATATAAACGTGAAAGAATAAGCTGAACATTTTAAAGAAAACTGTTAAATTCACCTTAAGAGAATTGCCTTTACCTAAGTATGATTAAAGGAATTCATAATAACATCAAATGATCGCAGAAAATATAGTTTTTGTATTTTTTCGATTTCCTTTTGGCCGTGGTGGTGTAGTGGTCAGACTATTTGGCCTCCCACCAAAGCAAATCGGATTCTATTCCCGGCGGGGTTGCTCCCGTATTTCCACACGTGGGGGTCGTGCCCGGCGATGACACTGGTCAGCGGGTTTTCTCGGGATCTTCCCTTTCCCCCACCCTGGTATTCCGGCGCTGCTCCGTACTCACCTCACTTCATCCCCACCGGCTCTCAAGACCTCGATGTCAAGAGCCGCCCATATCTCCACTCAACTGCACTCCTTTTCATATAAATGAGACTAGTATTTTTAAGTTCTCGAACAAGTATTTCTGCGAGAGTGTCCACGCAAGGATCTATTATTATAAGTTTACATTCTAATGGTATTAATTCAGGGTTCAAAAATACTGTAATATATTACCTTTATATGGGACCAAATTAGTTAATTTGTAATTTATTAAATTCTATTATTTTCCTTAACAGTGTTTGAAAAGTTGTTAAACTATGGAGAAGAATAAATTTAACATTTAATTTAAGCTACAACAAGGATGTATAAAAATGAATAAAGTTTTCTTTTAAAGTTTTATTTTTTATTTTTTGTGCGGTATGTTTTGATGTCGCATAATTTTCTCTTATTGCCTTTATAAACTTTCCAGCAAATAATACAGCGGAAATACGTGCAATGTACACACGTGTTAGGGGCGCGGGAATGAAAATGTGTGTATGTATATATTTAATGTATTAATTTACAAAGGGTTGGCTTGCCCAGAAAAAATTAAGCATTGAATTAAATATTACCATCGAGTTGGGTTCATCGTTCTTTATTCGTTTAACAAAAGTTTACAGTTACAAGACGTCCCGAAAGCCTCTAAATTCAAGTATCTTTTAGTTTTACTATTTAATTCAAATATAAATACACGTTATTCGTCGCAAATAACCGGACAATATAGCACGCAATTTTCATCATCTACTTAAAAAACTGATCAGGATATTATGTTATATTTCTCAATGTAAGCACATAATTGTAGTTATAATGGTCTATTATGGATATGGTATAAATGTAACTACGAAGAAATCTGTATAACTTTCCAATTATTTAGCGATTTTTTTTGTCTAAATAAATGCATCACTTGAGACTAGATAGTTTGGAATGCGCCAATCGNTTTTTTTGTCTAAATAAATGCATCACTTGAGACTAGATAGTTTGGAATGCGCCAATCGCTCTAGAAATCAAAAAAGTATATGTGTTTATAACGAATTCTTTTTTAACCACATTGATTCGTGTAGTTAACTGGTAATAATAACAAACAAATGCGTGCATGTAGAACACAGGAATTTCAAATCTTTATGGTTAAAAAAAACTGTGTGCATTTTTACACACACTGAAAGTTCTCGTTTGTGATTGCAAGAAAAAAAATATTTTTAATCTGAAACTCTCACAGAAGTGCGTTTCGCGAATAATAATTTCAGTGGGATAACTCTACTTTTCATGTCGCGCTGTGTTTCTTTGAAGCAAGTCCCTTTCATCGTTTCGACGAGAGGCTGCCTTTGTGATCTCTTTGTGCCTGGAGCACAATATATTCTGGCATGTGAACACGAGTAGGCCTAATAACTCGATAACCGTGTGTAATATATTTTACAGAGCAAGCGACGTCCGCAGTCTCTGTTGGAGATAAAAGCAGGAAAGAAACACAACAACAAAAAAACGAGAAAATATGAGAGAACGAGAGTTTTTGTATTTACATTCACGCGGTGCTAAAAATTGACTTAAAATGCTCTTCTGTGAAAGGCAATGTTTGCATAAAATTACGTTTCTCTTTCGTTACAGGGACTTTCATTTCAATATGCCGGGACAACTCTTTATGCAAAAGACATTTGTTTTCCGAAAATCATGTTTTCAACGAAACTGAAGCAATGAAAGTAACTTGAAACTGTCGCACTAACAATGCAATGCACAACTGGTGACAAACTTGTGATCATATTTTCCAGGTACTTCAATAATATTCATTAATGTATTACGTACGTAAGTTCACAGGATATTAATAAGCAGATCAAGGCAACGTTTTGTAAGCAAGGAACGCCTAAGAGTTATATGAACGTTGAAATTTAAGTGATCTGTGCAAATAGTTGAACCAACGAGAAAAAGAATATTGAATGGAAACCTTTCAGTAAATAGAGGTTTAAAGGAAAACTGGATATAGATTCAACTAGCAAACGTAACATGCGTGAAGCTTCAAAATATCTCCTTTTTACGTGACAACTTTAGAATCGTTTTGAGCAGTAATGGCATTCCCATGTATATACATTTTTTAATCTTCCTATTCATATGCATGTAATTTAAACATATGTTAAAAGTAGTGCGCTCGAAATTTCGTAATTTATATGAACGAAAGAACTGAAGAAGTTGCAGTAAAATCAGTTATATGCCGATTTACTAATTGGTCTACTATTGTCTACAAGAAGTTCTTGTAATTTTGATCATGTTATAAAACACAGAGAGTAGGATTGGAAGTTTTTAAAAATGCGCAGGCAGAAGAAACAGTCCAGATGAGTTCATAGCACTTGGTCGAGTAACTTTATATACAGGTTAGCCTTTAGCAATAATCATTCGGCGGCAATACCATCAAAACTTTGTTTTCAAAGCAGTGGTGTCGTTATGTTAATGTTATGGCACACTTCTGGTAAAAAGAAATTTAAGTCATCTTGTACTGAAGTATGTTTTTTTTTTCTTCAAAAAATATGTAATACTGCAAATAGGATTGCACAATTCATCTTTCGGCAATGAGTAACGTATATGCACTAAGAGCAATGTAGGGATGGACCAATAATATGAGTCCGGTTATTTGACAATTTATCGACGGCACATCAGTTGCAAAATCAGACGCGAAATTATTAGTTTTACCTTTACTGTTAACTGCTGTTACAAACACTTAAACTAGATAATTGATTTGGGTACAAGTATTTCATCTATCAATGCCGTTTGTATCTGTTCTCATTGAAAGTGCTTTGACTTCTGCGTAGAAAATTGTTGTTTGCTAGTATTTCTGACAACAAGAATCTTTACGCTATATGTTTATTATTAGCTAACCCTGCCACGCGTTGCTGTGGCATAAACATTTTTGGTTCTATTCATTTCTGTGAAATTAATTGAAAGAAGTATATGTATTTTCAAAATCTTTATTATTGAAGTACTCGTTTGTATACAATGTTTTTAGTTTTACCGTCTTCCACGTGTATGAATAAGTTGTGTGGTTTTCCTACTCTACAACACAACACATACAATTGGCCGTACGAAAAACATTCTGTTTTTAAATCTATTCCTCACATTTACAATTACTGACCTTGAGCTTTATTTATTGTCATTGCAAATGCCAATCTGACTGGAAACTGTGTTCATTTAAAGTGAAAGTGAATTTCTGATATAATAAATGGAATTCTGGGAAGAAGCACATCTTCTCCTTTGAAAGCACCTTTCAAGATGGTAGCTTCTATAGTATTGTCCATCATTTTTTTATTGCAAGGCGTGTGCCGTTGCAAAGTTTTGGTGGATTGATGTTACGAAGTAAAATGTCTGGCACTCCTATTTTCAACTTAAATATATGTGGAGGCAATCCTGGAACATCAAGCGAATTGAGAAATTCTGGCGGATAATTTACCGCGTCATTTTCGTGTAACTGTAATGTTACATCCACAGATTTGTATGTGACATGTTCGCTTGTCGATAAGTATCGACATATATATGTATCGATATATTGAGCATTGACATACTTTTAAGTATCGATATATCGATAAGTATGGATATATCGTTTATATATATATATATATAGATAGATCTGTTGCTAGGTTGCGACTTTACATTGTTGACATTGCATTTTTGACGTTGCATTGTTGACTAAGGCGCTTCCTAACGCGAAAGAATGGTAAAAATGAGCTTTTTGTCGATTTTAGTACCTTTGCAGGTAATACAGATGAAAAATAAAGGTGCACAAAAACTCGTGGGAACAAAAGGAAGGTTTATAAAAAAAACAAAATCGGTTGATTTTTTCGGAAGTTACATGTGTCCGAACAAACGGACACAAGGTTTATATATATATATCGATTTTGAATGTTGATACAAACTTTCAGAGCGATCGTCGGAAAATAGATTTTATTTTTCTGCTGCTTTTATTTCTGCATTCTGTTTTGTAATAACGGACCGCAGGTGCAGCAACTTACTTTGTCTCAACACCGGCGAGTCCTCCATCGTCATTAAATAATTTGCACCGCCTTCCCAATCGCCGTGAGATGAAATATTTTCGAAAGGACAGTGCTCATATTTGCGAGTACTTGCTGTCTCATTTTTAATCATTGCCGTTCACGACAAGGTTTTTTTTTCTGGAACTCCGTGTCATTTCTCCAGGTTCCGGAACATCTACTAATAAAGCGGTACACTTATGCGTAACTCTTACTGTTCCTGTGCACACACAGAGTACTAAGTAAACGTTTAAGTTTCCCCGTTCAAAAGTAATCGCGGATAAAGTTCACGAAAAGCATTATGTACCAAGATGCGTTTCTTCTGCAAGGATAAAAATATTTTCATTGACAGCCAGCCATCCTGAATTAATCGTTCGCGTTATTTTAGTGTGTATGTGTATGTGTGTGTGTGTGTGTGTTTGTGTTTATGAAACATTTTATACCAGCCACAAACAGACCACGGCAAGCAATCGTACACACGATGCATCTACTTTAAACCTACAAATATCGGATGGAACTAAAGCACAAGAAAAATTGTAAATATACCGCACTGTTTAGCTGTGATGTTCACCCCCCAACTATCTACCGAACCGCTGAAGGTCTCGACATTTTTATTTCGAATTCGTAAATGGCACTTGTGGGTCTCGTGTGACACCGTCTACGTATGTTCCGAGATCTAAGTTAAGTACTGAAATATTGATATCAGCTGTTTTTTTTTTAATGGGAACATACCCATTTCTTCCAACTGCATCACATGCTATTAAGCGGCTAGTTGAGTGTCGTCAGTATTTTAAAAACCCAAGGAGCACTTTTTGAGATATAAGGGTGCGTTCATAGGTGCATGCGTTTGTCTGTTGCTTCGGCAGGGTGCGTTGCTATATCCACTAGGAAGTCCAACGCAGGTATCGAGCGCATGCCAAAAGCTGTTTATGAACGTCGTCGTTGATGATACACGTTTTCTGCACTTACTAGTGCAGCGGGTTCGACCACATCGCCTCCTCCTGTGCCAGAGCCCCTTGGGGTGTTGCAGGAGACAACTTTCTGAGCGATATTATCATAGAAGGGTCTTTCTTACATTCAGTGTGTTTAATTTGATATGCCTGTCCTGGGTCGCAATTAATTCACCGAGAAGCAATCTCATCTGCTTCACAGTCCACGCCAATGCGAAATCTCCCGGAGGACGACGTAACCTACTGCGCCGCAGATATTGTCTATTCGCGGTTTCTTCACACCATTCGAATCAAACCTTTGAAAAATTACCCCATGTCTGACGTGTTTAGTTACTTCCTAAACATGTAATTTATCACAAGCATTTTATACGTCTGTTAACATAGAAGTATCTTGATGTGCGACTTCTTTTGGAATAGAAACCTCGCTGACCCCCTTTGCGAGCGCCTCTCAGTCGACACGTGTAACGAGGCAGGTGGCGGATCGCAGTTACACGTGTCCTGCGGCTTAGGCCTTCCCTACCACCCTCCCACCCCCCTACGCCTCTTGCAAGCCCGTGAGATCTGTTGAGCGCAGAGGTTTCACGAGATAGAGAAACACAGTTCGCCTAATTTCAGAAAATACGCACCGCGGAAGAAACAGCTGACGAGCTGGATAATGGTGCCGAGAACACCCCCTCCCCCCTTTAGCTAACCACAGGACAATGTGGAAACGCAACAGGAAATAGCTGAACGAGCAAGCTAGGAGCAAGGTGCTACCCCCCGCCACCAACCTTCAGGAACCAGGGCACGGGTTTTGAAAGGCATTGTTCTGTGTTCTACCACCTCACCCCTCCCCTAATAATAGAGACACGTGCCGACACTTAAGGAGGGAGGCTGGCGTGCATAAAAACCCTTTTACGAGAGAAGTGGGGTTTCAGTCGATTATTACCGCCCAGAATAGTCAGTCAGTTGAAGATCACCGAGCAGAGAGTTAGGCCAACCACGCCAGTGCGGCCAGGCAAGCTAAGTATCGAGTCACCGCCCCGAGACGCCCCAGTTAATACGAGTAGCCACATTAGCGTACCACACCTCTCAAGTGCTGCTGTACGTAGTTCTTGTTTAAACTCCAGACAATTTATTCGTCCTTCAAAATGAAACAGCAACCGACTACATTTTGCAATGCCCTCAACCTTCAAGGCACATTATAGTCTGTGCCTGGAGGCATTAACTACGACGCTCTAAGTCACCCTGTCTTCCACAGTGGCATAGCGTCAATCTTAGTTTTCGTTAAAATTGTAGTTCAGCTATATTTTCTTGATAATTTATAATATTTCATATATAATAAATATGAAAAAAAAGCAACGAGAAAACACGTGGGTTGGTAGCGCCTAGTAAGAAATAGTTCTCATGCAAAATGGCATTACAACTGAGTGCGCACGAATTCGGTGAGTTGTCCTTTAGCATAATTTTCCAGACTTAGTTAAACTTAGTTTCCACGAGGCGGAGGAATATCCTGGAAGTAGAACTTTAGCAGGGCTTCAGAAAAGTGTTAGTAGCAGTGAAAGGATCATACAATCAAGTGAATACACCAATGAACACCCCCATAGGTATATCTCAAAAAGTGTTCGTCGGGATTTTCAAAATAATCACGTCACTACATTCACCGCTCAATAACATGTTATGCTATTTGGAAAAAAAAGGAGGTTATTCCCATTTTAAAAAAAAACAATGTTGTAATCGTTATCTCAGTAATTAATTACATCTCGGAACAGATATAGAAGTGCAAGTTGCTAAAATATATACCTGTTCTGCTCTGTAAGACTTTACTAACGAGAATTATTAATATATACTTCATAAAAATATAAGTTTCAAAGTATCGTACCTTTAAAACAAAAGTGGGGCATATTTTACCTAAAACTAAAATTAATGAGAAGACATTGCGCCTCATTGCAAAATTTATCAATCATTTGAAAAAATATTTATTAAAAAAGCTAATTTTAAGGACGTAATAAAGTTATTGGCCCATCTACATAGACGATTCACATGAAATATAATACATTTTTGAATGAGTGTTTCATCTGGTGACTTTCATCTCTTCTTTTGAAATAGACTGTTTATAGTATGCATTATAATTTCTGACGAAGTATATATAGCATTGTGATAGGCTTTTTTTTTTTAATTCCAGTGACTTAACCATGTTGTCGTATCATTCACAGATGAACATCACAGAGCTTCACAATGAAGTGCTTTGTAGATTCCTGGCTCATCCCAATCGCCGCCAGATACGCGGAATTGAATTACGCCGGGACAAATGGCGAAACGGAAAGGTTATCGGGACATGTAATAGGTCGTCAGGGCTAGAGGCTTTGGAGCAGAGTGCCAGGGTTCTGTCAGTTCTCGGACAAGCCATAATTGTCTGTCTCTCTGCTCCGCGCGCCATGGCGGAGTCATTTACATACTGCTGCGTCGACAGCAGCGCCGAGGTATCGATATCTCTAACAGCCCACATCGTTAGCAGTTTCCGATAACAGACGCCAGAGATTCGTAGCTGTGGCGAGAACGGGAATCCCAACCATCCCCACTCACTCTAAAACTAATATAAAAATTTACAAAATGTGCCCATAATTAATTTTAAATTATTATGTTGGCTTTACGATTAAACCCATGTTAACAATTTTTTTAAACATTTAACTAAAATTAGTTTCAGGATGTCGCTTCTCCGATTTTACTTTCAACTTTTCACCAGACTATGATAAATACTCGCATATTTATCAAGCGTTGTCTGGAAACTTTTAGACAATACCACAGGTGACAAAGCATAGTAAAATCACAAAAATCCTAAGAATCTCGTCTGATAAAAATTATTATCCCTTTAAACTATTAGGCCACCGTGCGATAAACTCATTATTCCTTTATACTATTAGGTCGAAGTATCAACTAAAGTAACTTCAAAATGTACAGTGATTATCATAAATACACCATTCACTGCATGATAATACAGCTACAATGGTTAAAAAAGGGATTCCTAAAATAACGACTAATTAATTCTGAATTAATTACTGGGTTTTCTGGCAATAACCTTGTTTGCAAGCAAATCTAGTACATAAGCAATTCTGTGTCTACTAATAAAAAGTAGCTATTTATCTGATACTCGTAAACTCATATAATATACCGTTCAAAACTTTTCTTGTCACAAGAACATTTAAAACAAAACATTTTTTGTTTCTCTAGAATAATACAATTTTGCAATGCGTTACAGTATTAAATATTATTTTACTAATAAAAAAGGCATTTAGAGAACTGAAATATCTTGAACTAACAAATTCAAACCTACGAATAAAAACAGGCGATACTAAACGGATGAAGGAAAACCAAGAGAAATGATGCAAGAAAGTCGAAACACTAACGGTTCGAAGGAAAAGATTTCTTCGTAAAATATTTTTAGGAAAAGTAGAGTTTCTGAACTTCTGAGTTACCCAAAGTATTGATCCCTAGTGTGTATTGTGTGTGTGTATTGTGTGTGTGTGTGTGTGTGTGTGCGTGCGTGTGCGTGTGCGTGTGTGTGCGTGTGCGTGTGTGTGTGTGTGTGTGCGTGTGTGTGTGTGTGTGTGATGTATCACGAATATCATCTGGCGATATGATTTTTATTGAAATTTTTAAGGTTCAAAATATTTAAGAAAACGTAATTTTTACATTTATTTGAAGGAATATTTAACTTAATTCGTGGAAAAAATGTGCAGAAGGTAAAATTTTATGTTTTCATATTTTAAGGTATTAAGAAAAAATAAACCATAGCATGTACTTGTGTTTGCAACCTAATAGTGATGCTAACTATTTGAATCTAAAATTGGTAAAAGTACCTAAGCCCAATTTTTAGCTGTTTTGATGTATGTACAAGTACGAATTCTGTATATGTAGGTGCATGTGAAGGTTCTAACATGACGTATGTCAGGCATATCCTTGATCGCGTATTGAAGTTCCATTTTTGGCATGTAGAGTTAATAGGACCCTAGTCCAGTTCTTAACGTCCTTTTAACTCTGTACTGGAATAGAGATGACAAACAGCTGTCTATGACGTTACGTCTATGACATGACGAAAGAAAGGAAAGGCATAAGGAATGAAAGTACCTATCCAAGGAACTAAAATAAAACATTCACGTTCAACAGGGAAATCGTACATAAATCATAGAAACAAAGATGTTCCTTAAAGGAAAACTTGAAAAGAGTGTAGGGAAGTATGAAAGTTTGGTTATGCCATATTGCTGTTACGTGACGTTGCTGTTGCAGAGGTAAAATTAACGATTCGATAAGAACACAAGAAGAAATAATGTTATAATGTAATATTCTTGTTTCAGTTCTTTAATGTGACTCGGGTGTTATAATAATAATACCAGATAGTATTGTTAAAGTTGAGTTGTAAGAGAAAATATTGTTTTTATAAAAAAATAACATAAACGATAGCTTTTTTTTTAAAATAACAATTCCTTCATAGTATATACGAAATTCAATATCGATGAACTGTTAAGAGGTTCTAAGTCCATTAACATTACACAGCTTAAAATACATTAAATATTGCCATTGCATTATACTTTTGGCATTACATTAAGCAAAAATTAACAGTTGGAGTAGAAACAATGGCTTTGGTTAATAACACACTCATTAACCGGGCGGTAAACAGATTTTTTGAGTATATCAGAGCTACGGTTAATATAATTACGTAATTTTACAATTTCATGATTCATTTAGCGGTATAAACACAACATTACAGCCAGTTTCGAATACTTTGATGCTGCGGAAATTGATACTAATTTGTTTATGCAGATTCTCACGTGTCAAACGACGAAGGAAATCATGTATAAACTCAACAATTTTAAAGCACGAATTTAATTTTAGTTTCGTATTTGGACAACATTTGAATATGATTTACTCTCCCCACAAATAGAAAATAAATAAAAATACTGTCAGGTAATTCTCGCTGATGTAGGTTATATTCATCGTGTCCTTGATTATAATACAGTTGGAAATATTTAAGCACGGGCGTAAGTATTGTGTGATTAACCAATTTATACTCTAGCTACAGTTAGAAGTTCGTTCTATGCATTAGAGTATCGTCCGTGTATGGGATACGACATACTTTAGTCCCAAATCCTAACTTCGGATAGCATAAACCGATCTCTGACTGCGTAACAGAGAAACTTGAATTTTGGCGTATCGGAAATATCTATAAATTTAAGTACACGAAAATTGGAAATTTGTGATCTACATAACATGAACATGGGTAAATAAATATAATAATCAAGGTATTAATGTAAAAATTCTGCTTTGAAATATTCTGCAGCAATCATTCTCTAAAAATTTGAATACTAACTTCATTCCATGAAGTACCTTAAAATTTTAATATAAACATGTTGAAATTCAATATAAAATATACGCACGATTCTTGTAATATTTTAAGAATAAATGATTTGACAACTGTCAGTCTACGACCGTTATCAAATGGGTGTTATCAAATAACATTATGTTTTAGATGAAAAATAAATTATATAAAAAAGAATTTTAATTATAACAATTGTTTCGGTTTTTGGTGGTTGTATAATAAGTTGAATTTTATTACGAACTCCTTATACAATTATATTGCCATTTACTTTGAAGTTAATAATTATTATTATTTGTTTATCTGGTTCCTGATTAGGTTATTTTATAAATAACTTCAGTTTATTTGATAGTAATTTTAGTTATTACTATAGTGGTGTTTGTTGTTTTGTTTGGTAATATGTGATTTACATCCTATGTTGCTGTTAAATTTCCTCTTTACCCCTTACTATTCGGTTTTAAAAATCAACCGATCTAGTGTACCAATCTAGGTACGTACAACAGGGTTGTTGTGCGTGCGTTCCAGCTGTCTCAGATATTTCCGGCCACGCACGCAGTATCGGGAACGCTGGTCCGGGAGAGCGTTGCAGACCTGGCGTGGCGCGCAGTTGGCGAGCAGAAAATGGATGGTTGGCATATTGTCGGCCGCGTACATCACGAGTAATTAATGACTCAATTAGCAGGGGCTGGCCCAGGCGGACGAGGAGCCAACCCCCTTCAGTTGACGAGACCGTGCCTTAGTTGGTCGCCACTGCGCGGGGGTGGGGGGCAGATTTGTTGCCGAGCACGCACGCAGATAACCTGCCCGTAAATATGCTCCATAGCGCCACGCAATCGAGGGAATGGGGCTATGATATTTCTGCCGGGAGTTAAAGATGGTTGACGTGCAAACAAGAAAACGGCCATCGAAACTGTTCCGCTTCTCGTTTATCGCATATAATAATCCACAATTTAAAGCATGTCGTTTGTAAAATTTATAAAAAGTATAAAAATACAAATTTAATTGAGTCCACACCGAAATTCGTCAATAGTATTGTAATTCTCGAATGTGTTTCTTATTCTGCATAGTAATCGGAAATCTATCACGTTAAAGGATCTGTTTCTATTTTTCAATCACGAAAAAAGCATTGACAGCCAGGAAAATTAGTTTACGAGACTTGAAACAATATGTTTACTTATTCTTAAACAGAGCGTAATTTTTTTAAATTAATAAAGCTGTGTTTTATTAAAAGTTAAGTGTTTGTTGAAAAATATTTGTATCCTAAATCGTTTTGCTACCAGCCACGCAATACCCCACAGGCTTAGTGTTATCAGTTATACATACAGTATCTATATCTGTTGATATATATGTTTTAAATATGTGGGCAGGTTTACCTGTCCTCAGCCGCGGCATAATTAAGAATGTCTCGGATGGGGAGGAGAGAGGGGCAGCGACCGCCATGGCCACTCACCCCATTATCATAAAAACATCCACGAAACCACAAACCATGCTCATTCATTTCACCATGCTCAGAACAAGCACCATGGTAAGTGCAGAGGCCGAAAGGCCTACGCATACTGACCTGCAACAATCAAGATTTTAATTTTTCTAAGGGGAGCAGGCCCCCTTTATAAATAGCGAAATAGCGAAATAGGTATACCTGTCACAGCATTTGATACTAGTTATATGCGCTACAAATGTACAAATAACAATATTAGTTGACTGTGCAGTTATTTATTTCCATTGCAGTAGTTAAGTATAATTGATATTACCATTAGTGTTTGTGGGAGCGGCAATAAAATTTATTCGTCTTAATATACTAAGAGATAGCATTTATTACATTTTCGTGACATTCGTATGTATTT
>NQII01015053.1:0-16519 GCA_002778355.1 Clitarchus hookeri | reverse complement strand
TGCACAAAAATCCAGCTTGTTGGGAATTAATGCAAGCTGGAATCATAATTTCATCTATTTTGACTGGACTATATAAGTACCTGACATTATATCAGGCCAGCCTTTTGTGATAACCAAAATCCATACTTGTATTTCCAGCACATAGAACACGCGCTCTTTAAATCCAGATATATTATGTCTGTATTGATGTGCTCGTTGTACACATATCGCAAATTCTTATCGTCCATTTCTAAACAGCACCATTACATTAGCATTATCGCGAAGCAGTTGTTTTCGTATGAGCGAATGTCTGGCCGAGGTACATGCAGTCAACGTTCGCAAGCCCTCCTATGCTAAAGTATTCCTGGATGCAAGTATCTTTCTCACATGCCACATCGTCGAAAATGAACACTGTGTTTGCCAATGCTTCGCTCGGTTCAACAATGGCTTCATTATCGATCCAAGGAAAATATTTCACATCATCTACGGCTTGCAGTACTCATGCCAGTCGCTGGTATTTCGGTTGCTCTAGCGATTTGGATTACAGGTACACATTCTTAAAACTAAGGCCATTCTCATATTCCAGCAAGCTGAGTAGAACACATGTTTTCCCACAATTTGATGGTGTTGTGATGATGCTCCTTACTGTATTCAAAAATAGGCTTCCATGTAGTTATTCGAGGTTGATAGCCTTATCTTCATTAGTGATGCATATGGGAAGAGTAACATCTTGCTTGATAATATGTATGTTACTTCTACTACCTTGTGGGGTGATTGTAGAGCATGTGGAGCAATTGTAGTCCATGTGGAGCAGGTGGAGCGATTGTGGAACGATTGTGGAGCACGTGGAGCGATTGTAGAGCCGGTGGAGCGATTGTGGAACAGGTGGAGCAATTATGGAGCGATTGTTGAGTGATTTTGGAGCATATAGACATTACACAGAGTCAGTGCTGCAAATTTTAGAATGTCTCTATAATGCAACCCTCCTAGTTAACTGCCTGTAGCAGATTTTGCATTCAAAATTCACTCGAAGTTTTTATTCTTTAGGTCGTATCATCGGAGTTATGAGCGGTATAGTCCTAGCCATCAACACAGCCTCGAACGAATAGAAGCAGTTGGCGTAGGCCCAAATGTACAATACAAATATGGAAATTAGAATTTCAAAGGCCTCTATCTAAGGCCATATACAGTGGAAGGAGGAACAGGTGTGCAAAAGCGATGCAGCAGGAAGAGGCAATAATGAATTCTCAAACAAAATAACCTCTCACGAACGTGGATTTGGAACTATTTGCACGCACACATGAAAATATTTCATTTTCGTGGAGTGTTCAAGCGAGATGCTTTGCCCCCTAAATCCAAACGTGACGAATGTGCCATAATCTATCTGGACACGATAGCGGAGTCCAGCACACACTGGGCAATTTATGTCAAACATGGGAAATCTGCAGGTTACTATGACAGTTTCGGTCATTTGCATCCACCACCCGGCTACGACTATAACTGAAAAATTCCAAACTAACATTCAGCTACAAGATAGAATAAATGCAGAACACATGGAACTGTGGACACTTTTGTTTTCACCTCGTTGTTCGTTGCTACAATTAATGAAATAAAATGGATTTACATGGGCCAGAAACCATCGGTCATGTCGATAATGCTTACTTTGATGGGTCGTAGCTCCGAGATGCAGGCTCTACAATTTCCTGCACTCGACCTGGAGGGGGAATGGTGCATAGGTTCGGTCGATTTTCAAACATACAATGCGATACCGAATATCGATGAAAAAATACTGCAATATGTATCTTGTGAATTCCCACGAGGTAACGTTGCCCATTGGTTCATACGAATTAGAAGAAATGGCAAGGTACATCGAAGATTTGATGTATCTCGACACATAATTAGAACTATATGGAAATTCCCATACTCTAGAGAGTATCAGCTGATGCAGCTAAGATATCGACTTAACGAAACGGGATTCCATAGGTATGATTCTGGGGTTCGAGCCACGTATGTACGAAGATGGAAAAATCCACGACCTTGTTAATATGAAACGAATAGGCTGCAATTTTGCGAGCAGTGCATATCTCAATGGTAGACCGAGCAATACGCAGCATGTGATTATGAATTACCACAATACTGTGGTTATTATGCTGGTGTATTGCACGCACTGTTAGTAAAAGTATTTTAGATGATATTAACACATATATTTGAAACATTTACTGATCACCTCTTACACTAAATATATGAATTAGCCATCACTGTGCTCAAGTATAATCATACACTTAAAACAAACAATGCACATATTGCCCGTTTCTGTAAGAAAGCGCAATGGTTTCGTCATATCTTGCCAACTTCTGTATATTCATACATTTAAGCTACATCCCTTTTTCTACCGAGAGCGCTTATGTAACTTGTCAGCAGACAACCACTTAGTAACGCCAACAGATAAGCAGAGGTCTCGGTGACGAAATACTCGTCCGCAGTGCCAGCAGTAGAAGTAAATGGCGAGGAGTATGTTCCGCCAGTTTGTTGTCATGAAATTGGCAATTGATGTGTTTTTCCATGGTTAGGTAGACTGATTTGTAAAAAAATTATAGAATGGACATTCAATTATGGGTGGAAGAAATTTACATACATCCATAATCTCTTCTCATCCACTGCAGAAAATAGCAATAGAGTTTCTTGGTTTTAATTATCGTTTACCGCCGCTATGTTTGTTCGTCTTCAACTGCTGAGCCTGCCCCACCTTCTGCACATCATTGGTTTCAGCAGGAAAAGTAGTCTTCAATCTGGACGGCAAAACATATTTCGTCGATGACTCATCAGCAGCTTCAGTAAATAAAGATACTTTCTTCAGCAGTCACAGCTGCTTGCAGAATAAAAAAGCAATACTGCCTTAGTTGGCGTAAAATCTAGGGTACTAACATAATACGATGTAGAACACATTATGAAGTAACTTCGTTCACTCGCTGATAATTGCTTTTCTTCTGAACGATTACCAGCT
This sequence comes from Clitarchus hookeri, assembly GCA_002778355.1. Classification (NCBI taxonomy): domain Eukaryota; kingdom Metazoa; phylum Arthropoda; class Insecta; order Phasmatodea; family Phasmatidae; genus Clitarchus; species Clitarchus hookeri. The sequence goes on along the minus strand of NQII01015053.1, from coordinate 13,536 downwards.
CCAGAATTTTCATCAAACAAAATACAATATTTCCATGGTCAAAAAGGTTTCACTTTATTTATTTTGTCCTTTTAATATATATGTATATTTGAAGGATAGCTATACTCATGAGGTTATACATTCCTTTATGCAAGTGTGTATGTGTGCGTGTGCGTGATTGAGTACGAGTTGCCCAACTAAAAACTTTTGAAATCGAGAACCGAATTTCATCAAACTCTGTACACATATAACATTAGTAGAGAAATCTTACGTTTATTTTTTTTCAATTACACAATACGTTTATTTTCAAAATGGTGGTCATCAAAATTTTAAGGTGCTGTGTTATATNTTTATTTTTTTTCAATTACACAATACGTTTATTTTCAAAATGGTGGTCATCAAAATTTTAAGGTGCTGTGTTATATCTCAGCAACAATTTAACAGATTTAAACCAAATTTGGGATGTAGACAATGCATTATTTAAGCATTGAAAGTCGAAAGGAATAAGTTATTAGTCCCCCATTTTGTAAGATAGCACTACATTAAAAATTAATCTTTTATATCATATCTCGGAAAATAATTTATAGGTTCCTAACAAAATGGTAATGTTTGTAATACTATTATATGCTATTTAATAATTGCAATTCGAATAGATGAGGCATTTATTTGCAAAATTTCTGCCATATTAATATTTTAGATTAATTTGATATAGACCTACAACGGCGATTGACCAATTTAAACCATAATTGTAATNCTGCCATATTAATATTTTAGATTAATTTGATATAGACCTACAACGGCGATTGACCAATTTAAACCATAATTGTAATTCTGCAAGCATCTGTTACCGAACACTTTATATGTTTTTACATATCCTTCTTTTATCTGCAGTTATGAAGGAATAAAAATTTAGTTTTTATGACGTAACTTGGGAACATAGAAGCCGATAAGTATAATATTATACCGACAAGAAAAACTGCAGCAGACCTTGAAAACCGGTATGTTTTAAGTAAGGTACACTGTTGTTTTCAAAATGGCGGCCATATGACATTTAGATTTTCATGCTTTATCTACGAAACCACAGAACCAGTTTCAAATTCACTTTGTATACTGGCAGTATCTATTCCAAGAGTCGAACATGTCTACACACAGCAGTTTTTTTAGCCATTTTGTAAGACAGTGTTACATGAAATAGTTGTTATACCATATATCAGGTAACAATTATCCATTCCTACCAAATCTGGCAACCAAGTGTTACTATGGTACGCCGTGTAAATGTATGTTTAATCTGGGTCAGACTCTTATTTTTAACACTGTGGGTATTAAAAAATTTTAAGCTTAGTATATTATATCTACCAAACCATTTAAGAAATTTCAGATTAAATGGTAAATATGGCATCTATTATAACTTTCATATAATTATGCAAAGCCTCTTTTATTCACCATTATGTCAAATAGCACAAATATTAAAAATAATCTTTTATGTCATATATCGGGAAACAATCAACCTATCCCAACCAAATTCGGGAGACAAATTATTATTTTGTATTCCAACAAAATTTTGTTTCTTAAGGAAACCAATATAACATCCATTTAACTTTTTGGTTAGTATGCCGTATGTTCCAAATAATTGCACATACTTTATATGCTGGCAGTACTTATGGCGACCCTCGATATTATTTGTCCACCATTTATGAAGATAGAATAACGTGAGAAAATGGGGCTTTTATGCCAAATATCTGTAACCAATGAACCAATTCACACCACATTTTGCACGTAAGTATTTCTAGAGATGTGTCTATATACGTACTTTAATGATTTAAATTACTCACATACTTTATTTAAAAATAACTGCGCTATTAATATTTCAGGTCAGTAAATCCTGACCTCTAAAATGTTTGACTGATAAAAATTGCAGATTATACTCGTAATCCTAATCCTACGCTTGTAATGTAGTTGGGTGCATGCCAGCTTACAGTAAGAGGGGTTCTGTTTTTAAGTTCCGGGGAATGGGAGTATCGATATTTACTAGTATTTCATATTTTCTAGTACCATCTGTAGTGATATACACTGGAGAGCCAGAAAAACTGATATAGGCGTGCGTAGGCAAATAACCGAGGTATGGAACCAATCAGAGGAACGCGATGCGGTCGGCAGCGCCTATATAAGACAAAAAGCGTCTGGTAAAGTTGCTAGATCGGTTACTGCCTCTANGAACGCGATGCGGTCGGCAGCGCCTATATAAGACAAAAAGCGTCTGGTAAAGTTGCTAGATCGGTTACTGCCTCTACAATGGCAGGTTATCAAGATTTTAGTGAGTTTGAACGTGGGGTTATAGTCGGCGCACGAGAAATGGGANACTAGGCGAGACATGTCGCCTCAGACGATTATGAAGCTTAATGAGCAGTATAAGACAAGAAAAACAAATGTATATCTAAATATTTACAAATTATTAAAATAATAATAAAATAATTTGCAATTTTTTACAAAGAAATAGCTTCTTTTACTGCATTTAAAAATGAAGATACGTCTATTTCAAATAACGATATGAATAAATTTATATCTGCTTTTCCTGAACGCTATTACAAAGAGATTCAAGAGCAGAATTTTTTTTCAAATATATCTGCAATTATTTCATAAATCTATAGAAGAAGAAAATATCTGAATCAAACTAGCAAGAAAATGTTCATTTACTTTTTTTTTTTACCTTTTGCAACCATTAAATGGAGTCTACCAACGGTGTAAGGTAATTTAACATTTATAAGTCAAAATGTTCTAAAATATGTTGTTAAATATACGTTCTAACATCTAAACCAAGTTGTAAAATTAAAATAATCATTTATATACAGCCCCTAATTCCTTTTTTGAAGTCTTTTTTTGAGAAAATATATATATTACTGTCTGTAATTATTGACAGGGAAAAAAATATTACGAGCTGGAAATGTGTTTGTAAGGACGTATTTGTAACACAAAACTGTTAATTTTTCCTTACTTGTGGACAGAATGTATCCTGTTTGTGTGGCAAAAGGAGGAGTATATAAGTCTCTTATTTACTTAATATTCACAACATTATTAAAAACATTAAAAATCTTAATTTTATAATTTGAAAAATAATTGTTGAAATTTTTGGGAATTTCTTGGAATTTTTTTGGGATTTTTGTGAATTGTTTGGTATTTTTTGGTTAATTTACACAAATGGGTCAAGTATCACTGTGGTCAAGGTCAAAGCTCAAGGTCAAGGTCGTCGAATACAACATGGTGTTTAAAATGGCAAGCATTACCAAGATGGCTGATGGTCGGCTCCGGCTGCGATCCTGGATCTCGTGTATCAATTTGGCATACCTATGCCTTTAAAACAAATATGGCCACCACTCCTCTGCCCTCGAGAAACGAGCCTCACAAATATTTCCGATGGATGGAAAAGTGACTTTATGTGGCTCGTTTTTGCAACTGGGGGGATCGTTGCTTTTTTGAGGAGAGAACGGGAAATTTTGAGGGAAAAGGGATATTTTCAGAGAAAAGGGAGATTTTAAGGGACAATTGGTAGATTTTGAGGGAAAAAGGAAAATTGTGAGTTAAAAACGTCCACCGGGCGACCGGGACGACAGAGCATGAACAGCTCCACTGCTCCACCGCCCTACTCCCTAGCGCCCGACTTCCCATTTTTCTACTACTGTCTCCAGGTTTTGAGTGTTATCCAAATGTCCGTTTTGTAATTTGACTAAATTTTCTTTGATTGATTTCAAATGTTTCGCATTCTGAACTTATGCTTTATCTAGACACTTTCTGTTATGTGCCTATGTTTACTTCAGCATCTGGGCTCGGACCTGTGACGTCGGCGAACGTAACGTTGTATTTCGCTTCGCTCGTTACTCATTACACCCTTCTCCTATCGTAAATGTTTACTGCCTTGACCTAAGTTTAACTTTTTTTTTTCTTTTAGCGTGGGTGATGGACTAGGTATAACCCAGAACGGGGGCTTTTAGAATAACCATAAGTAAAGGCAAATTAATAATGCTAGGATTTACCAACCAAATAAATAATTAACAACTAATTATATTTTACAAGTAGTCTAGTAATATTTCTTGAGGTTATTACGACCGGATAATGCGCGCAATATTACGTTTACATAATAGACGAAAAATATCAAATGAAATGGGAGTGAAAGTCAACTGAGCCCTAGCCATTAAATGAAATTATAACTGGTAATTATATTTTACTCACAGACAAGGCAATCANTGAAAGTCAACTGAGCCCTAGCCATTAAATGAAATTATAACTGGTAATTATATTTTACTCACAGACAAGGCAATCAGCGACTGTAAACTTTGTATCTAAAGATGGCTATATAAGGACTTACATCATGCCTAAAACTCTAATCTGTAAAATGTCACACTAGTAGACGTCAATGTTGCTAACTAGCCGTCTTGGAACACCAGGAGAAGCGGTCCCAGGTACTCGCTACGAAGACTGGAAGAGAATTCTCTCTCTCCCCGAACACGTTTCCGTAAATTAAATACCCACCCTTCTAGGAGGCACACCCCATGATAAGGGGAACACTCAACAATAGCACTACATGTTATTAAAACCACAGAATAACATTAAAACCCTGGCACCACGCTATGCATACGTAAACACTCGGGCGCGTTATTCATTTGTCATTGCCCACGCGTGCTAAGCGGATGTGTTGAATTCAAACAAGGCTGCCAACCCGTGCAATTGTTACAACATTTCTCCGCCACTCCGTGGATGCACGCAATTTAAACAAGAAAAACGATGCATTACCTAAACAGAGTCGCCCCCGGCTGCAGGTATTCTGACCCAGATTTCACACAATGGAACACTTTTCNACGATGCATTACCTAAACAGAGTCGCCCCCGGCTGCAGGTATTCTGACCCAGATTTCACACAATGGAACACTTTTCGATCAGCGCGAAGGAATTCACGGAGTTAGCTAACAATTACGCCAACGGCCTTCATCGCACCGCCCGCTGTCCTGCCAGCAGGAGTGGATATATTGCACAATATGAAACAAGGAACTGCGTGTTTCTCTTTCATCAGATGTCACTGACGTGAAAATAGAGTCTTAAAACCACAGATGAATACCAAAGCTAAAATTTTGAAAATTGAAAATTTTTTGTATTTCGACATTATGAAAGTAGCTAGTTTTTGATATTTTTATGCTATTCTGAATACCCATTTGTGTATGACAACGAAATGTATAATTATAACTCAGATATTAAAGTTGTTGTGGTTGTGTTTGAAACAATAATTTAACCATTGAAATACCCTTGAGAGTCAAAAAAATCGGCATAGGCGTGCGTATGCAAATAACAGAGGTATGGAACCAATTAAAGCAACGAGATGCGATTAACAGCGCCTATGTAAGACAACATGCATCTGGCAAAGTTGCTAGATCGGTTACTGCCTCTACAATGGCAGGTTATCAAGATTTTAGTGAGTTTGAACGTGGGGTTATAGTCGGCGCACGAGAAATGGGACATAGCATCTACAAGGTAGCGATAAAATTTGGATTTTCGCGTACAACCATTTCACGAGTGTACCGTGAATATCGGGAATCCGGAAAAACATCAAATCTTCGACATCGCTGCGGGCGGAAAAAGATCGTGAACGAACGGGACAAACGACGACTGACGAGAATCATTAAACGTGACAGACGTGCAATCCTTTCTCAAATTGTTGCAGATTTCAATGCTGGGGCATGAACAAGTTCCAGCGTGCGAACTATTCAACGGACCATCATTGATATGGGCTTTCGGAGCCGAAGGCCCACTCGAGTACCGTTGTTGACTCCACGACACAAAACTTTACGCCTCGCCTGGGCACGCCAACACCGGCATTGGACTGTTGATGACTGGAAACACGTTGCCTGGTCTGACGAGTCTCGTTTCCAATTGTATCGCACGGATGGACGTGTACGAGTATGGATACATTCTCATGAATTCATGGACCCTACATATCAACATGGGAATGTTCAAGCTGGTGGAGGATCTTTCATGGTATGGAGAGTGTGCAGTTGGCGTGAAATGGGACCCCTTAAACGTCTAGAGATACGACTCTGACAGGTGACAGATACGCAAGCATCCTGTACGATCACCTGCACCCATTCATGTCCATTGTGCATTCCGACGGACGTGGACAATTCCAGCAGGACAATGCGACACCCCACACGTCAAGAGTTGCTGCCGAGTGGCTCCAGTAACACTCTTCTGACTTGAGACACTTCAATTGGCCACCTAAGTCACCAGGCATGAACATTATTGAGCATATCTGGGATGATTTGCAACGTGCTATTCAGAAGAGATCTCCACCGTCTTGCACTGTTATGGATTTGTGGACTGCCCTGCAGGATTCATGATGTGAATTGCTTCCTTCATACCTTCAGACATTAGTCGAGTCCATGCCACGTCGGCTTTTGGCACTTCTGCGTGCTCACGGGGGCCCTACACAATATTAGGCAGGTGTACCTGTTTTTTTGGTTCTTAAGTGTATCTGTAAACAAGACTTCAAGGCATACCTATAATCAATTTACTAAAACTATCTGCATCCATGTAGAGGAAAGTAGTCTCATTAGTTAAAACTGCGACCTCATTTTCTTTCTATGCAGCTCAATCATTCTTGCATTTTTTTTTATTTGCCCTTTACCTTTTACACGCACCCATAATTTAACACTTACGGAAGTTATTTTAGTGGAGGCATTTTTATTTTATTGTTTTCTTTTTTATCATACTGACACAAATACCTGACTCGTAACTGTGATGATATTGACGCCAAAATGTCATTTACACGAATATGTCATACTATTTTTTATGATAAATCTGTAATAATCATGCTAGACGGAATTAGTTTCCTCGGGAAATATTATTTCAAAAAGTTATCATAAAAACCATTGGAGATTTTTCAATTCATTTAACAAGTGATTTACTGAGGTAAAATATCAGTGTCTGGAATAACATAATTGATGGACAGTTTAAATACCGGAAAGAATTTAACAACTGCTCATGATATTAATAATTTTGGGAAATACAAAACAGGTTCATTTTGGATTACAATCATGTCACCGTATTTTTATACATACTTAGAAATGATTTGAAAAATCACTTCGTCTATAACAAGTTTTGTTATTCCTTACGCATATTATATGTCACAGGTGTATTATATGTACTTTCATAATCATGTATGTTCTTATTTTTTTTACAGAAACTTTCACTTAGATTTTTTTCTGTGATCTGTTGTATTTATATTCAAATTTAAATTAAAAAATTAAGTCTACGGTATGTTGGCGATAACTTTTAATAAAGAGTTATTCGGTAAACTGCTATTAAATTGAAATATATAAGTTGTTTGATATGAAAATCCTCTTACTACCATATTTCGATATTCAAGAAGTAATCGCTGGAAAAACATTTATTATTGTATGCAATAATACTCATGTTTGCTAAGCTGTCCATGTTCACACATACTGTGATTTAGTTTATTTTTTGGAGTTTTCTTCCAGAATAATTAACACTTCATATATTCGTGTGGCGGAAAAATACTTAAGTTGCCCGAGCATAGAACAAAGTAAAGAAAAGTTGGAGTTAACCAGGAATAGAATGTAGAAGGAATTCAAGCATAGAGAAAACGTTTTAAATTAAATTATAGTAATTTAATCCATTTCAGTAATATTCATGGCCAAATTAGTGAACAAAATTCACTTATTGATTGACATGAACATGAATAATGTCACGATCAACTTACATAATTTATCATAAGCAATTCAGTTTACTTACTAGGCTACTAAGTTTATGGGAATAGTCGCTATTTCTCCAGAAGTGTATCCATAAAATCTGGACCATGGCGGTGTACTGCACTCGAAATCTCTAACAGCCTACGCTCTAATATTTGTTTCCTAACATATTTATATCTTTCTTGCTTTTGGAGATAGGACTTAAGACCATTTAGCAACTAAAAGTAGAACGGAAATTATAAAAAGCTTTTTTGTCTTCCTTGAATTGAATTTTTATTTAGATCATTTACATTGAAATGTGACTTCAAGAATTTTTACATATTTGGTAACAATTAATTTGCTGTTGCTTAGTCAAACATTGTTTATGCTGTAGACCTTCTCTGAAAATGTAATAATTTTAAATATATATAAAAATTTAGTTGTTTGGTTTCAGTGGCAATGTTAGCAAATGAGAGGTTAAAATTTTTGGCGGCATCAATATAAACTTTATTTAGAGGGACTTCTGAAATAACCACCTTTGCCACCAGTCAGACTTAATTTTTGGTTTTCAACCTACTGGAACACAAGAAACGAACTGAGGCATGTAAGTACATCTCTAACATTCTTTCGTTATTGCTATCCTTGCCGTATAATAAAAGCTTTCAAAAACACAGGACCATAAACACTAATAATGAGTAATTAATAATTTAATTTAATTTTTTATAGAAGAACGTTTTTACACATTTCAGATGTTATGACTTTCATTTAAACTTAAGATACATTTTTCTTAGATACGTGTTTTGTTGCAAGGCTCTGCAAAGCTAAATGGTACCACAGATGCAACTTTTCAACCGCTGTTGTACCATATCAAACTGCCTTCTTCAGTTGAAAAAATAAATATTTCTTATTTCGTTTAAATATTGTGATCATATTTCTCTGTATAATTACTGAAAGAATATACAATGTAACTTACCAACATATATATGTATATAAATTAATGTGTAACACAATCAAAAATATTTAAAAAACATTTCTGAAATATGTCGGCACGATTTCCAAAAAAATAATACAGCATTTCCTTAAATAGTTCAATTAGTTTAGAGAAAAATATTTTAAAAACTCCACATGGAATTAAATATCCAGATATGGGAGCATATTTATAGTAATTTGCAAACACACGTAGAATCTGCTGCTCTTGTAATGTTGCCGGACTACGAGGGATTAATTCGTTTGATGATCGTCGACACACACACAGCAAAGGTCAACGCACAGGATCAACCTTACAACCCTTCCACGCCCAACTCCAGGTGCAAACAATCTGCCAGACTCTGGAATCGTGTCGGTAGGCGGTCGGGTTTCCGACTGCTAAATTGCTGAAATATGCATCCGACTCATTCCGGCCCGGTGTTCGGATTCCAATTACAGCACGCTGCGCATTGCAGCAGCCTCCAGTATTAAAGTGCGTTGATGATGCGATGGCGTCGAGTTTTGATTGACACGTCGCCTCTTCATTATTCATTGCAAGTATTGTTTCCTCCTCTGATAATCACATTTCCAGGACGGGAAAAATAATTACCTCACTTTCCATTATGTCCGCCGGAATCTTCAATAAGTATAGAAATACAAAATACATATATCAAAAGCAAATAATTTAGTAATTTTTGTTTATATCTTTGAAATAGAGAATTAAAATATCGCACCATTAATTTTATTATTCATCGACAAATATGATTTCTAAATAAAAATTTTTACATTTTCTTTACATGTTTGTGTTAATAAAATACATATTAATTTTAATAACTATTTAATTAAAGCGTACATTTGGATGGGTGCGTACAGATGTAGCATTCATAAAAGGCGAAATTAATATTAAGAATAATCTAGTTTGTACTACTTCAGACATGGGGAAACAAATGCGTTCTTTTCGAAAAGTAGAAACAATGAAACGTTATAAAATGAACACTCTAAATCTGAATCAGTAAGAATTTCACTGTTCCAATTAGTCAACACTACATAAAATATTCAACAGTCACCTCAGTAAATTTAACTGATGAATCAGCAAAAAAATTCCATATTTCCTTTACTTATTAATTTAGTGACATTTTCCACTGATTCATTACTCATTTGTTTCCACTGTTTTGTTTTTTAGCGGACTTATCAATTAAACAGCGTGAAAAAATGGCCGTTAAACAACGTGTATCTGGTGAAATAATAACGAACAATTAAATAAAACCAATACAAAATACTTTCTAAAATGTGTTACGTCTTTGAAAACACCATTTTACTTGGAAATATGAACATTCAACCTTTCATTCCGTTTTTACGTCTTTCATTTACTCTTCATTGAATCATCACAGCGCTCGGTTTGAAGATTTAAACTGCATATAATGTAGTAAAGTGAGTTCAACTCGTATACTATTCGTTTTAACAATCCTAACGGTACCAATTAAACCAAAAACGAAAAGTAAGGGCAAACTATTTAATTCTTCGCGATTTCAATAAAAATTTTTACATATATTCTATTCATGATTTTTAACTTCACTGATAGCGCAGATGGTAAGGTAACGGCTTTAATCCGAAATGGAAGAGGTGTGGTAGTTCAGACCCTGCCATTACCAAAAACTGTTTTTCCTTTTTTTGATTACGGTAAATTGCGCAATACAACAATAAACTATTGTAAATATGATTGTTATATGTAATTATTTGGCTAAATTAAAAGTTTTAAAAAATTTTATTCACCACTGCAGTCGGCTATCACTTATTCAATAAGTGAAATTGTTTCACATCACTAATTCCATCAGTGAAATTTTTTCACAGAAACAATGAGTGGTTTTCAACTGATTCTGAGTAGAGAAATTTTCTCTGATTCGAGTAGCTTAATTTCACTGCGAATCAATGGTTTTACACTGATTCGAATGTAGAGCGAAATTTTAAACCATGAAAAGTAAATACCAGAAAGGAAAATTTTCTAATATTGCTTAATAAGTTACAAAAAATTACTATACATAACAAAATAAACCATAAAGAATACACGAAGTTCTGAGCAAACCTGAATCTTATGTTTCCTTTTAAGATCACGACACTCACTGTACATGAATGATGGTGTCATATCTTGATTTTTCTCAGTATACCTGAGTAGTTAAAAAAGAATATCACAAAAAAACAGTTAAACCATACGAAGGAAATCTAATAAAAATTGAAGTACTAAGTTCAGCACTAATCGATGACGAGTTTCTAATATCACATACAGTTTTGTAATTTTATAAAAAAAATTTTACTAATAAAACAGTGCCATAACTATTTGATATATCGTTATGTCTTATGTTGTTCGTATCAGGTTTTGGTACAACAGTTTTAGATTGAAAATTCCAAAATTATATACAGTAATCTCCATATTTTAATACTATCGTCCAGAAAGCCAGGAGAATTGCTCACAACTTAAAACTCCGTCCAGTAAGAAGTACATTTAACACAGCTTTATTTCAAAAACTCAACTGAGATAATATATGTGATAAATCATTCAAATTATGCCAGTAGCGAGTGATTTTAACAGAAAAATTTTAACCTATTTTCTGTCCACAAATCCCAAACAGCTGAATGTTTTCCTTTCGAAAAGTTTTTCAACAAATTTGATAGCAATCAATGAAACATTTCTTCCATATATAATAAACCAGAATTTATTCTTATGATTACAGACCACATTACATTAAATATAAAAAATTCTGTTATTTTTTATATTTCTTGTTGTAATGTAATTTGTTTTAAGTAAAATATCTATAGATCTAACGTCTCGAAAATAAGTAATAGGTATGTTAGAAAATCTGAAAAAACAATGACAAAAATACCCATATATTTATTGGTCTAGATCGTTAAATGTTTGCAACATTGCTGGCTTTTTTTGGCTACCTTCCAAAAATAATAAACGATTTTGAGATAAATTTCCTGTCTGTGTGCCTGTATTTGTGTGTGTTTGGGAATGTGTGTGTCTGTAGGTTTAAGTAGACTCTTATTTTCACAATGGCTGCCAAATAAATATCTGTAACAATGTTGTACCAGTTTCGATTAAATTATCTATACTGAAAGAATCTATTACAAGCATCATATATGCCCACAAATAGCTCAGTTTCTCCGACATTTTCTCAAATAGTGTCACATGAATTAATTAAATTTTTACGTCATAATCCCAGGAAACAATTGACTGATTCTAGCAAATTTGGCAAACAAATAATACTACGGCAGCTCGTATATTTTTATATTTTTTAAAAGCGTAATAAAATTATTCTCAAAATGGCGGTGATATAGCAATTTGGCTTTGAATGCCATATCATCGAAACCATGTATTAACTTACACTGTAACTTTGTATGCTGGCAATATATATTTGACAATCTAAAGTGTTTACACGAATCTTACTTTGTCTGTCATTTTGTAATATAGTGCCACATGAATAAATAAGGTATTTATGTCATATCTGAGGAAACATTAACCAATTGTTTATTAAATTTGCCGAACAAGTGGTACTATGGCAGGTTATGTAAACTGGTATGTATTAAATTGGTCAAACACTAATTTTCAAAATGGTGTCCATATTGCAATTTAAATTAATTTGCTTTATCTTCAAAACCACGTAATAAATTCCAACGTAACTCTGTGTGCTAGAAACATATATATCACAACTATCGTGTTTACACAAAGTCTCTTTTGGGTACTATTTTGTAAAATAGATACACGCAAAATAATAAAATATGTGCGTCATTTCTGTAGACAAAATAAACCAATTTTAAAAAAATATTTAAAAACAAGTAACNAAACAAGTAACAAGGGCAGGTTATGTAAATTAATATTTTTTTGAGTATGCCAAAAACATACTTTGAAAATGACGGCAAAATAAACATTTTACTCAGTATGGTATATCTGCGAAACTACGAAAAAAATTTCAAGTTAACATACTATATTGTCTATTAAAACTATCAAATTTTTATATACAGAACCTCATATCTCCGCAATTTTATGAGATAGACCCACATGAAAATATAGAGATTTAATAACATATCGTGGGAAACAATCAAACGATTCCTACCAAATTTAGCTAAAAAAAAATTGTATTATGTTTTAAGTTTGTCATACACTAATTTTCAGAATCGCTGCTATATAATAAATTTTGCTTATTATGCTATAGTTACAGTATTGTCTTACATTTAATAACTTCAATTTGTATAGTGGCAGCATCTATTACAATCAACGAATGTGCTCATAACCTCTTTGTCTTCCTTTTTTAAGAATGTCACATGAAAAATGGAGATATATCATATCTTATGATCAAACTGATTCACAACAAGTTTTACACCCAAAGAGTGCTGCAGTAGGTTATTTCAACCTTTTTTTTTTTAAGAATGTGATCTAATGCAGCTAATTAAGATTAGGATTATATAGCTACAGATTGTTCCGAAATTAAATGCCTCTACTGCGGGAGGTGATTCCTTATGAAAAATAAAGTCGAAAATAAGGACACTTTATACCTAAAGAGAATATTAAAGGAGATATACTGAAGAGCCAAAAAAAAACTGGTGTGGGCGTACGTATGCAAATAACAGAGGTATGGAACCAATCTGAGTAACGCGATGCGGTCGGCAGCTAGATCGGTTACTGCTGATATAATGGCAGGTTATCAGAATTTAGGTGAGTTCGAACGTGGTGTTATAGTCGTTGCACGAGAAATGGGACATAGCATCTCCGAGGTAGCGATAACATTTGAATTGGCGCAGATTGGATTTGTGGACTGCCCTGCAGGATTCAGGGTGTGAATTGCCTCCTGCATACCTTCAGACA
>NQII01015052.1:0-14296 GCA_002778355.1 Clitarchus hookeri | reverse complement strand
AATCGTCGCTCGGAGACGCCGTTCAGGGAGGACCGACGCCGACTGACACCCCGGCCCTTAGCCGCCGTCTCCACCACACTCCTCCTTCACGCCCACCTTCTCCGATATCCTTGATTCCTATTGGCTCTCCCTTGTATCATGGGCGCATTTACTGCAGTAAGATGTTTATGAAATTGCCACAACCCCACTGTGTCAGCCAGACCCAAATATTCTACCTACTTCTGCAGATTCTTGCATTNTGTTTATGAAATTGCCACAACCCCACTGTGTCAGCCAGACCCAAATATTCTACCTACTTCTGCAGATTCTTGCATTCTCGGTTGTTGCATTACAGTCGCCGTAGATTGTGAACTCTGTTTTAGTAATAGTAGTTGGCCGCATTCCTACCTTACCTGGATTCGCTTCTTGTGAAGTAATCGTAACAAAATGTATTCTTCTTAATCAAATAACTTCTTTATTTGAAGAAGTTGGTGTAAATAGAGATGCATAACTGCGATATTAACGGTAATATTTTGGTTAACATTTAGAAAATACTTGCTGGTATATTAAATAAATAAATAAATTCGACATATGCAAGTTAAGTTGGTCTAGTGGTTAAAGTTGTGGATAAGTAAGACAAGGGGTGTTGATTCTATTTACTATTCTGGCAATTTTTTATTTATTTATATTTTGAATGTATTTTTTTATTTTTCGCGGTAAATAATTTAATACATTTACTTTCTAAAAGAAAACATGTAAAATAATACACAGTTCTCATGAATGTAATTTATAGGTAAACAAGGCTAGAATATGAAATATTAATAGTTTATGTTTTGCAGATTTTCCTAAAAACTGCTTGTAGCATTAAAAAGGAATTTCCTGGTAACTGGGTTTCCAAAGGTTTTCCTTGTAATAGTACAAACATTTTTTACAGTCTTTCATTTAACATAAGTTGTTTGGGTTATATTATCGAAATATCCATTTCAGTATTTTTTAACTATAAAAGTTAAGGTGTGCAGTATCATTTAATTCCTACGGCTCCGTCTAAGTTCCTAACATTNTTTTTACAGTCTTTCATTTAACATAAGTTGTTTGGGTTATATTATCGAAATATCCATTTGAGTATTTTTTAACTATAAAAGTTAAGGTGTGCAGTATCATTTAATTCCTACGGCTCCGTCTAAGTTCCTAACATTCCATTCCACAACAGCACAAAATTCTATTTGTGAAAATTTTTTGCATTTAAACATTTTATATATAAATATCGCATATCACATAAATAAAAATCTGTTATTCCACACTTATCGATAAAAATATTAAAAATGATTTTTTCATTTGTCAGAAATATATTGTGACATGCTGGGATAATGTATTATTCTGCTTGTCCTTATTCATGTAAAGTGTAAATAATAACNTCAGAAATATATTGTGACATGCTGGGATAATGTATTATTCTGCTTGTCCTTATTCATGTAAAGTGTAAATAATAACTGCGGCTGTTTGCTCATATCATTTTAGCTCGCTTCGAAACGACATTCAATTTGTTTTATCTGAGGTGACCAGCGAGTGAAGATATATACTGCAAGAAATGTTAGACCATGAAGCTGTACTCCTTATAAGTTCCGGACGGTAACAGCCGCTACTCAAGTGCTAGAAACAGAGAACTAGACTGCAACACATAGTGAAATGAAGTATACATTTCAATACCAGTGTATCAGTTTTCGGCACAGTACATTTCACTTAGATACCTGCATTTATATATCTACTTGTAATACCCTTCGTCTGCTGTTTTAACTGGCTTTCGTGTACTGAACTTAATATGTGTAACAAAATTCCTAATCATACGTTACCTGAGACTCAAATTCAGATCCTATGATACTTAAAACAATAAATATATAACCAAAGGAATAAGTCTTTGCAGGTTATACCTTGAATTCATTATGTATTTTATTTAAAGGACGCAAGAATATAACTCATGCCATTAAATGTATTTGCAAGTTTTCTGTTCAAGTGTAAAATAACAAAGTTTCAAAATACATTACAATTTATAAGGATTAATGTCGAAAACATTTATTTGTGTATTTTTCTGTTGTATTTTTTTGTAGTTCGATGATCTGCAAGTGAAATTCGAGGCTAAATCCAAAGAGAGTGAACAGAATTTGGAAAAGGTACTTTTATTATTAGTATCGTATATATGACTAACATTATGATATTTAGTTTTTTTTAAAATAAACATTATCGTTAATATATGCAGCGCAATATTGTAGTCATGGAGCATCATATATCATGGAATACATATTTATGATTTCCTTCGTTTTTACAATAAATAATTCAATGACATATTATTCAATCTGCACCATTAAAATTCTGCTAGAAGAAAAAAAACAATCATGTTTGATAAGTCAGAAGTTGTAAACAGAGAAGTCATACCTGATAGTTCCATGAGCGCAGTAAGTCAACAAAGGATGCCTGTACTTTATCGTTTTCTTGGACGTCTCCGAATTAGCGGACAGACGAATAACGGATTTCTTGCTCGAGTAGAGTAAGTTCACCGTGCATTACAAAATTCTGGGCAACGAAAAACACTTGTTTTTATATTCGTACAAATAAAAACTATTCAGACAACATATTATTATCAAAATATATGTCAAGACCATAATTTTAGAGCTTTTATGACTCGTAAAAAAATTAAATAATTTGCAGTATTTAAATAATTCTCATTTAAACATAATACTGTGTGGAACTTTAAAACATCTGTTTAATCATGCATTTTCAAATATTGTTTAAAATAAAGGATTTTTAGAATCTTATTTTTGCAGCTGACTATATGTATTTGTAAAATAAATTTTGCTGAGCATATCTTAAAATTATTTAAAAAATGCCTCTACATCAATCACTCTTTTAGGTTTGTGCCTATGTTTACGATTGTTTTATCTGTAGGTCTTAAAATCGCAAATTTCGTAATTGTGACGTGGAATAGTGCAAAAACCTACGGAATCTAGCATTTGTAATGCCAAGAACTATAACCTGTAAGTTATGCCCAAGAATGTAAAATAAAAATTATTTCGCTGAGCACCAGCCGTAAACCTAAATATCAGAAAACACTGGTGAAGCATAAAATCTGTGAATAGTGTTTTATATAAACGTGGTTGATAATATTACCCCCTTACTTTTGGAAATGTCTGTTGGCGACCTAAGTTTCCATCAAACTTCGTAACAATTAGTTCTACGAAATTTTTGAAGACATCCTGTGAGTTAACACGTCTGAATTAACGAAAACGTCGTCTCGTCGGAACAAACTCAAGTGAACCTTTTGTGTAACAATTCATGTTGAACATTCAAAACAGAAGATATGTTGAATACCTGGTAAGCAAACCACAAAACAGGGTTTGGCTATTTATATGAGAATTTTTCAGGGTAACACAGCACCCATAATAATCACTTGACGAGAAAAGTGGTACTTTCATATTGGTCTTATATTTTCTTCAGAAACACACTGCCGAAGTTTGCACCCATATTTTATTAACACGTTGTATATGCTGGTTTCAAAATGTGTAGTGTGTGTCGGTTGGTCACGTGCTTCAGGTCTGTGTGAGAGTGTACAGTCCCCAGTAGACGTGGAGTCTATTGTTTATTAGCGGGAAGTGTAATTCTCGAATGATCCCTACCCACTTTGGGAGTAGAATTAATAATACAATTTTTATTCGTTTAGGGCAACACTATTGCATAATTTGGTTTCAGACCATTTTTTTACTTTGCGTGTTTCATGGCTTCATGTTGTTACGCTATCAATTCTTTTATCCGACTTCTTTTTTTCAGTCAATTATATGTATATAAAATACAACACATTCACGTTTCTAAACATTCCCACATTTTTCGAAAACTGTCTAATCTTCTTTATAAGTCGAAGCAAAATTATGTATTATTTATGGTATTGGATATCGATCTCATATCATGCTTCTCCATAAAGAATAGTTTTAAAATGTATTAATGCTGCTTATGAACACTTCTCAGGGTCAGAAATTCACTACAATACATCACTAAAAAAGTTACAATGACCCGGATCGGTAATCAAACTGTGAAACACATATCTCACTTTAGTGTCCCAATTCATCTTCTACAACATGTGGTTAGTAATTGTTGAGTGTTGCAGGCACTATTTTCTTCGTGTTAAGTTTAGTCCTGCGTGTAAGCCAACAAACTTGCATCGCTTCGATTGTGATTAGCAGGGGCATTGCAGAGAGAGCATGTCCACCAAAAATAGCATTTCATGAATTCTGATATGAATTGACACAGTAATAATCGTTAAATACTACTGCAGTCGATTACAATCTCTATGAAACAACATCACTTTAAATGTTTACGGAAAAATTTCACATGAAAACTTTACTGCTGGGTATAGTGAAGATAAAGTTCAGATCATGAATCTATTATTGTAAATAAACATCAACTCGGTTTTGCACCTTGGCGATTACATTCAGACACGCCCTCGTGCTTGTTGTAATTCCTTGCGTCCTGCGTGAAAGCGATCTCATCACAAGTATAAGTTCTCAACATCTCACCTTTGTCCTTCACCAGAGATGAAGTTATTATTTATTCCATTAAAATGACGGCAGCAATAAATGTAAGCCCTATTCCCGATACATAAATATTTACGAACTGCTCTATGATCACTGCGATAATCACCACCCCAGACAACTACAAAACGCGGCAGTGGAGATCAGGCATCCAACCTATAACGATTATTTTACACCGACACAGGACCGGACACGCTCAACACTTCTCACCTCACGATAACAGTTGCACAGTAACAGATCGCACGGCTCCTAATAAGGTGAGATAGGTTCGATTCCCGGCAGGGGTTGCACCTGCATTTTCGCGCATGTGGGAAACGTGATAGATGTCATTGCCAACTGTATCACCCGTGATGGACATGGCGATGTTCTGCAGATTTTCTTGGGACAATTCACCTTCTTCACCGACTAAACGTCCTTAACCATTTCAGCTGCTAAGCTCTCTCTCAACTAAAATCACATTATTTCGCATAAAAAAAATGTACTGGTGTGGTTGGGTGGGCCGCCCATCACGATGTTTATGTGCTTTAAGAAAATCGCTCAATACCGATGTTTATCAAATCAGATCACTGACGAGGAGTAACAGACGTGAAAAAATTTGCAATTTCTCTATTCAGTGGAAGACGTCATCGTTAATTTCGTAGATTGCAGTAGGCTGACTGACTTGATTAATCTCTCCTTCAGTCTGATACTTCATTTTAATTTGCATGGGTTATAAACCTCATGTTTGTCAATATTAGTATTTAAATATTATTAATGTGACTATATTGCTTATGTACTTGCATTTTATGAAATTTTTTATTCTTGGCGGCATCAGGAGGTGCTGATAAAGTGCATGTATGCTAGCATGCATCAGAACTCATTGTGGGCTAAATGAAGGAGCACAAGGAAGGTCGCAGAAATAAACACCGATAATGGGTTATTTAAGATCTTCCTTCTGACAAATTAAAAAAATATTTCTGTGGTATGTCTATGAGAAACACTGGCATGCGTGCGACGAAAAATTACCAACGTGCGTATGTATCTCTGCTGTTACTTAATAAACCAGACAAATTTTTAATCGGTATTTAGCTCTGATGTTATGATCGATACTCTGTAAATTAACTAACAATAGTTGTTATAGGGGACAAGACGTTACCTTTTTTTTATAATTTTCCATTTGTCAGATATTTGGATTGTGAAAAAAGACGTATCCTCTGACTTTTCAGGATTGATACAACTTAAAATACTAAGGTTTTTTACCACCACGGTATACAAATCGGAAATATAAATATGTAGCAATTTTCGGGACAAGAAGTATATTATCGTATGTTTGTTACTTGGCAATTTATTTCTCCTATTTCTGTATTAAGTGACATTTTTTCTGCTGCCTTAATTTATTTTCATGCGCAAGTGTGTAGATATATTAATATATAAAATCAGTGCAAAAAATGTCTTTGTTTTTTTACGTCGTAACAAGGGTTAAATATTTTATTAATAAAAGAATGTTANTAACAAGGGTTAAATATTTTATTAATGAAAGAATGTTAACAATTGTATTTTCAGTTGTGGGCTGGTTGTATATTCTGTTAGATTTACCCCCTTCCTACAAACTTTTAAATACAAGGTTAATTAGGAGTCTTTGAGAATAACTTATAAGCCATTACGGGTAATGTGTCATTCATAGTTCATTTAAGGGTCATTTATAACTCCTTATGTGTGAAATATGTATCTTTATTGGTCATTTATTGGTTATTTGTGAGTGATTATGGGTCATAATTATTCTTATTCTTTATAGTGCCCCCATTTCACCTGCGCTACATCGGCCCACCTTCATCTGTACTTGAAACAAATCATTGTTTTACTGAATGTCAAAACAAAACACTGTCTAACATTACACTTAGCATTACAATGATTGACACGCTCTATTATTATAGTTCCCTTATTGGCACACCAATAGGTAAAAGTTTTGATAAATTAAGCTGGTTTTCATAATGGCGCGAAGGTTTGAGATCTTGGGTTTCTTTACTGGCAATAATGAAATGCAGAAATTGATGCTCAGAACACTCTGAGTTATGATTTTATTACATAAAATATCCCGAAGCTCTTCGCAACATTCATACGAAGGACACAGAAACACGCCTACTTGCAGTTGAACTCCTCATCTAATGTGTTTCAAGTTAGTTCTATACAATCAGTTTACATTGACATAATCATGTTGTATGGACAAACTTCCATCTCGGTATCCAGCCTTCTTTCCAATCTGGGCTCAGGGCGCTTGCTGCACTAGTAAAAATGCACTTGTCAAAAACACATTTCTAACTCAAATTCGTGTTTTGTGAGTACTTAAGCAAACAACGTTGTGATAATAAAACGGGATACCTGAGCATGCATGTTTATCATTTATGTTCAGAAAGTTAACATGCACAATTGTATTTAACCAAGCGATATTAACAAGTGGAAACTTACAACATACGTTCTGCTTTTAGGAAACTCATCGTGTGACGAATGCAGTTCGTATGCAAGTGCTCGAAGATTGGTTTGTGACAACCTTATGTTGAAAAAAGTACAGTTTGCAAAAATGTACATGTAATATAAATAATTTTCGTACGCCTGTGCAAAAGATAGTCGAATTAAATTTAATGCACGTTATGAGGTTTCCCTACCCATGGATATTATGATGGAAATAAGTTTGTTTGCTTTGTCAACAAGACAACCCTGAAGGAATATTAAAGTCCTTATACGAAGACTAGCAGTAGAAATCCGTGCACTTGTGCCTAGGAACACACTTTGAAATTATTCGAAAAATTACGAAACCAGTGTTTCCGTTTAGTGAGAAGGTGGGGACAGTAATTTTTTCACTTGTATATCTATTGTAGAGTTTCTACTGTTGCTCAGGAAAGAGTGAAATACGTAGGTAAGATCCCACCATTGTATAATAGCTAAACTTCCTTTATTTGAAGCTTGATGTGTGGTATTATACCCGTACATTGTATAGGATCAAAACTTCCATTTCAGTAAGGATTTTTACCAGAAAAACTTTATAGTGAAAGTTATGTACTTCTGTTTAGTAAGGAAGGTTTTCAGAATTCGATTTGCAATAGCCTGCGGAATAATAAGAAAATTAATCCTCTTAACAGAAGTTAAACAATACGTTCGCACGGATGCAAAATAGTAATTAAATGAGAGATACAGAGTTATGATTTTTTTAGTACAATTAGATTCTTTGAATGACAGTAAAATTATAAAAGTCAGACAGGGCTTGTCATTAAGTACTACAGCTGTGATTGCCAGTGTCATTGCTTAGGCCGGGGGAACTTAGTAGTAAATATTAAAAACGGTAGTTTTTATGTTTTGCTCATAAAAGTGTTAAAACTATATCATTTATCTTTACTGTGGTCTTTCAAACACAATTTAATGTGAATAACTTTTAATACAGCTATTCTGTTCAGTATAAAAAAAGAAAAGTTATATAACATTTTTGAACAATGTTTAGCTTTGAAAAGGGTTGTAGGGGGTTGGCATTTCCCATTGCCACTCCCGAATGTTTTTGAAAAATCCTGTACGTACGGCTATGGCAAAAATATACAGGAAGCATCTTATGAACGCTGACAATATTTGACTGAGGGATATGCACATAAAGTAATTGAAGAAAACATTCACGCAACTAAAGGTCTAAAGTGAATCTTAAGGGTGGTTCACATATTTTTATTATAACAAGAAACACCAGTTTATTACAAATACTAAATAAACATTTATGATGGGAACTTGAGTATCTGGATAATTTATTCCGGAACAAAGATCTGTACACACTACAACACATTTCTGTCGCTGACATAAAATAATATTGCGGAAATAATCATGGTTACTATCTTCATTTCGACAATATCTCTATGAAACTGCAGCATACTAGGGTTTACAAAGATGGTGTATCATATCAGATGTCACAATTACCTTTACACTTTATCTACACACTGAGTGTTCAACTAGTCTATTTAATACACTTATGTGGCAGGTTCAACTACAAATATAAGTACCGTCCTTAGGATTCACTTAAGACGACGTGTCGAGTATATGTTTTCAACTTTTTTTTTCTTAACTGACTTGCAGCCAAAGTTTGAAGGTCTAATTCAGATACATTCTGTACTTGGTATAAATCGTTAAAGTTTTATATTGTTACTATCATACATTTTTGTGACCTGGATTATAAATTTAAAATTAAAAAACACAATTTTTCACTGTTTGTGTATTCTTGAAAACATTGCTTTTCTCTTTGAACGCTCGCTTAAAGTTTCGTATACTCCTGAATTTTGTTACATTCGCTGTGTTTTCCAAGCACAATAGTTGCGCGTTTTAGGTACACCTGTTTTATTCTTGTCAGTAAATTTCCTTATACAGTACGGCNTCGCTGTGTTTTCCAAGCACAATAGTTGCGCGTTTTAGGTACACCTGTTTTATTCTTGTCAGTAAATTTCCTTGTACAGTACGGCACATCACAGTATCTACATAAAATAAGCATCTAAATGGTTAACACTCTATTGTATTGGGATATAATACTGGAAGGAGTAACATTAAGTAGTTGGGCTATTATGGAGGAATGACTAGGCCTCCACAGCCACTAGCGCGCACTCTATGTTGCTTACACAGAATTCTAAATAGCTGAAGTCTTCCCTTCTAAACACATAAACAAATTTCACCTTTTATATATATTTTTACACTCATTTTTTATACTCAATATTCGGATATTCGTTATCATTATTTTTCCCCATAATTAAAAACTGCTTTTCAAAANTACTCATTTTTTATACTCAATATTCCGATATTCGTTATCATTATTTTTCCCCATAATTAAAAACTGCTTTTCAAAAAGATTTTACTTAAGTTTGCATTAAGTGATGCGAGAATAACCTTTAAAGACATCGTGTATTCCACGTACAATGAAATGGAATTAACTCGCAAATGAAGAAAGTAAATAAAATCAAGGTTCCTTAAGCTCTTAACTAGTATAGAAGANATTAACTCGCAACTGAAGAAAGTAAATAAAATCAAGGTTCCTTAAGCTCTTAACTAGTATAGAAGTACAGTCAGAGTAATGGAAATAATTACAAAATTTTATGTGCCTAATTAATAAAATGTTTATTTTTCGAAAATTGCATATTTAGTCATTGTCATTATTGTTTATATTTTATATAATAAAACATTCTTGACTTATTTTATTCTTAAACGTAGTGATTTTTAATTAATTATCTAATATTTACTTGATGTCTCACACTCCTCTAACTCAACCCGATTTTTTAATACTTCCTCCTCACACAAGCCAAAGTACCTGCGGCCATGTGTGTCCTACGTGGATAAGTGAAGTGCTGTGTCGCAAGTTTGTGTTGGCCAAGTTCTAAAATAAGACATCCGGCGTTGACACATCGAGTCTCAGTATCATATTTATCGAGACAATCTTTAACAAGTCCACGACAAATTTTGCAAACGAGAACATTGCTTTATAGTGTATATTTCAATGTATACTGTTAACATTGCACCCAAGAATCTGGTACATTATATATGGTGGTTCCAGTAATTAGCTCTTATAAACAGGTGATTCTTGTGTTCATTTGAATTATGTCTGCGTAACTAGATAACAATTTATTTTTTCTTCTATCGGTACTAGTAAGACAACAAGAATATGATATACCAGTCCATTTACACCCTATTTGGCTCTCTCTCTCTCTCTCTCTCTCTCTCTCTCTCTACCAGCATGCTCAGTTCCACAATATACTGGAACAAGCAACTGACTATATATACACAATATTCATACAAAATAATACATCAATAATCAGGCAGTAAAGGTGTTCGTATCGCAGAATTCAATATGCTGGTCACAAATATAGCTTTTCTGGAGTACTTGATGGCGTTGCATGAAATGCTTAGGTATCATATTTTAATGCATGTTATTAGCCAAAACCAGATATCTAAATTAAATAATGTAAATTGTTGTCTAATGTAAAATGTAACTCTTTATGCCACATTAAATACGNATGTCATTCTTTATGCCACATTAAATACAGTGTTCTACGTCTCTGTGAAGGAGAGGTTTCTTATCTTTGAGTATCACTAGTTGGCAGTAAGAAGCGCAAGGTGGTAGTGCAACCTATCGGTCTGATTACACTCGATCGCCTTATTTTACATGGAAATCGCAGCAGAATTAAGATAAATGATGGTCCATTGGCATAGTGCTGTACCATTTTACTGTAAGCCTCTTTGTTGTGCAAAGTAAGATTAATTTTCCTTCTCATCCCTGGAACCATACTAAAAAGCAGGAGTGTTTTCAGCTGGGCCATGCTACTAAAGGTGTGTCAACAGAGAACACATGCCGACACTGTGCAACTCTCTTACAAGCGCTACTTTAAAATGTCTACGGAATTTACACATGTCAAGGCTTCTGTCATGAANAGTGCAACCTATCGGTCTGATTACACTCGATCGCCTTATTTTACATGGAAATCGCAGCAGAATTAAGATAAATGATTGTCCATTGGCATAGTGCTGTACCATTTTACTGTAACCCTCTTTGTTGTGCAAAGTAAGATTAATTTCCCTTCTCATCCCTGGAACCATACTAAAAAGCAGGAGTGTTTTCAGCTGGGCCATGCTACTAAAGGTGTATCCACAGAGAACACATGTAGCCACTGTGCAACTCTCTTACAAGCGCTACTTTAAAATGTCTACGGAATTTACACATGTCAAGGCTTCTGTCATGAACTGAAAATCTTACAGACATTATATATAAATTACATATATCAGAATACATAAAAATTAAACATTGGCAGATACATTACAACTGTTCTCCGTTTGTTGTAAATTTTACCAATCTTTCATTTATTGTCATATAACTTTTAAAAGTTCTTATATAAATTTCACCACAGAGCAAATCAATGCTTTAATAATAACTAACTAAAATATCTCTAAATTAATTGGGTTTTTGTTTTTCATAACCTTTTTACATGCAAGTGCAAATAAATTAAATTGATATGTAAGTATTTACAAATCCTCAATGTCAGAAATTTACATTTGTAAAGTGTAGAGGAAGGTAAGCTTGTTCTCTGACATTACTGGAGTTGTCATATTGTCAAGAGAAGCACACGTCTGCATATTAACAATAGTATATTTCCTAAAAAAACATATAACAGGTCCAAAAATAATAAACTACATTACACTCATGAACAACGCATGGCAAAAAGATTTAATATTCCCGTTTTTTTCTCAATTTTTTTTCAGATTTCTTCTGACATTTTTGTGTAAGCTTATATTATTGTAAGGCAAAAAATGTATTAATACGATTTGTAAAAATTATATCCTTTTCTTAATACCCTAGATGTGTTTGTCTTTGTTGAGTGATGTAAATATGACATTTGGCCATCTCAATCCAC
Organism: Clitarchus hookeri; assembly: GCA_002778355.1. Taxonomy (NCBI): domain Eukaryota; kingdom Metazoa; phylum Arthropoda; class Insecta; order Phasmatodea; family Phasmatidae; genus Clitarchus; species Clitarchus hookeri. The sequence goes on along the minus strand of NQII01015052.1, from coordinate 2,343 downwards.
TGGAAATGGGTTCACCGCATGAGAAAACCTAGAAACGTTGTCTTCCACACTTTTTCAATACCTTTATTACTCATTTTATTTGAATAACCTTTTGACGAACATCTGAAAATTAATGAAGGCATCAAATTATTTCGTTTTGTAAAAGTGATAGCACATAATTAATATTGCAATTGAAATATTTTGTATTTGAATTTCAATAATCTTCTTTGTGGCTTTGAACATTTGTAGATTCACGACCTTTAACCTAATCATTAAAGAGAAACAAACGAATTTGAAGAGAGTTTCAAGAATATATTTAAACTAGAATTTGCGTATTCCTCAAACTATAACAAGGTTACAGTTTACTTATGACGTATTTTCCATTATATTATATATACTGCGTAATATAATTATTAACATGTGACAGTCAGGAAGTTTATCTCTAACTTTTACATTTTCCTTTTTATATACTCAAATAGAAAAGGAAGCAATGCAATAAATGTATTTTATGAAGAAAATTTCATAGTGGGACTTGGAAATTATATTGTACTTTCTAGCATAACAAATTTTCCACAAAAACTATAAATGTAATAATTATGAGTTCAACAGTTTGTAAATGTAATTCGTAAGCACAATAGTTTTAAACGCCATGTGTTTACAGTAAAGTAAGGCTTGTCAATGTTCTATTCCTCCAAATTTAGTGTATGGTTAGTTCTCTAGTAGTTTCAAGGTGTATTTCTTCTTACGTTCCGATCAAATGAGGGTTTGCAATTACTTATAACGTTAGGTTAATTCAACTGGAACTATAACAAGTTGTTGTGTGTAGTACTTTCTGCATTTACTCTTGAAGATAAACAGACTGGCTAAACTATTTGATCAAGACAACTGTACGGCTGTGAAGAATTAAATGGCGTTAAAATTCCTCGGCGATCTGTGTATCAAAGCCGATAATAATATGTGCAATAATAGTTTTGGCCACTTTAAATAGCTTACAACCGGTTCCAACGAAAGCCATGAAATTTTAATGATAAATATAATTTTATTTAATCACTATCATCATGCGAGTTATAATGTAATTGTTAAATAGTATTTCCTGTTTAACATTTGCAGGTTGGCGACATACAAAGACTTCTGGACGATAAGACTGCGGAAAACGAGCGCAACGTGGATAAGGTATGTNAATTTTATTTAATCACTATCATTATGCGAGTTATAATGTAATTGTTAAATAGTATTTCCTGTTTAACATTTGCAGGTTGGCGACATACAAAGACTTCTGGACGATAAGACTGCGGAAAACGAGCGCAACGTGGATAAGGTATGTTAAACATCTGGTCAACAGCGCCCGGGAGGCGGAAACACTCCCCTAAGATAAAGTCAAGTTTCTTGTCTTCCGAAAAGTTAAGAAAATGCCTGTCCTGCAAATCGTGACTAACACAATTTAATGCGGAAAGGTCCCTGAGATCTCGGATATAGGGAATTTTCTCAGCTATCTGCACAACAATTTTTTTATTAGACTTGTAGATGAACAGTATATTGCGCACAGTTTCGAACATTTTCCAAAGTCGCTATTACTTCGTTTCCGTATCATATGGGATTGAAGTAAAAGAAAAATCACGTATTACTGGCTGTTATAAATAAAGAAACTTAATATCGGTAATACAGATGCAACAATATGTTTAACCTTAAAGAAAAAAACATTCTGTACAGTGCCGATAATATCGGATAACTAATTTAACCTAAAATTACAGGAAAAATGGGTACGTCCACGATGGCGGAGACCTGTACTCTTTAATTGGTACTCTTAATATGTTACAAACTATATTTTTTTCAACCGCCGCAGTTGTCAAGAGAGGTGGTAAATGAAATACAAAATTTGTGATACAATTTGTTATATACTGTAAATAAGATTTGTAATATTTACTGAGAAATTTAGTGTAATTTTTACAAATGCTGGCAGCATTAAAAGGATTTCCCTTGTAAAACTTCTCTTTTGTAAAACTACAAGGGCTGTGTTTGTAGTAGACATCAAGAAATGTTTGTAGAATATTGACACATATTCACGAGCTTCAGCATTACGGCTGACACTCAACAACGTAAAACCGTATACAGGTGTTTGTGTGAAAGCTATGGTTGTTATCAAGTAAAGTTGCCTGACGGAAAAAGTATGTTATGTATTTAAATAATGTAAAACGGTCAAAATAACTCAAATAGTGATAACGAAACGACAATTTGAATCAATCGTGACCGTATTACTTATTAACTGTTAATGATTTCTAGCTACACGGGACTCTTAAAATGAAATACAGTAAATTTTGTATACTTCCTTAAGGCCAGATAGTCCATGAAGTTCATGAAAGGAGG
>NQII01015051.1:5221-16165 GCA_002778355.1 Clitarchus hookeri | reverse complement strand
ATACAGAAATTTGTTGGCAGAAGTAACACATTTTTATGATTTTGTACTTGTGGTGGGGTGTACCTTTATGCTAGCGTCTCCTCAGTGTATATAATTTTTTCCCTGCAAAAAGTACTATATTTGCAATATTTATGCATATAAAGAGTTTTATATGCTGACAATGGGTGCTAGAATAATCGCCGCATGTGGAGTAACCGTGTGGGTATTTTTCCCTGCTGCCTAAATTGCCAAATTTACTGATTTTAAACTTGGGAGGAAATGTTTTTAATGATGAACATCTATGCCTGGGTTAGAGTGAATGCTTGGGATCCTTCACTGTGCGTATCGTATACCGTGAGAGGTAGCGAAGTGGTTTTGTTTTTGGGGTTTTCGAGCCACGATTATTTTATAGAAAGCAGTATAATGCATCCGTACATGACACATGATTTTTTTAGAAATCCTTAATTTTTTTATTATTTACGTTTGTACACGTNCGTAAAAAAAAAAATATACAGGCAGTCCTCGATTTTCATACATTCGAGATTTGTACAACTCACTCTTTCAGACATGACATATTATCACCTCTAAATCAACTTTTGTACGACCGATTTGGTCTTTCATACATTTAGCAACCTACCAACATATTGATATAGCACTGTTACTTCCCATCTAACACTGCCTGCTATGTTTTCAGCCTTCGCGGATCATATGTTATGAATGTTTAGATATGGCTGTCATATTGTCACAATACAAAAGAGCGCTTCCGTTAAATTAATGTATGAATCTCTTAAAACTTTTACATATTTTTTACAACCTACAAAAAAAAATGTTACATTTGTACAACAGTTTTACAGATAGTAGGAAGTATATTTAATTACCTTATTTATTCACATAGTACTTACAATCAAATACGTATACAGTGAAACTTCCCTTAACAGACACTTCTCAAAAGTGGCAAACTCTCTTGAGCGGACAAATTCTGATTTCCCGGCATAGTCCCATTCGTTTTTTCATATTAAATTCTTCTATAAAGCGGACACTCCCTATAACGGACGCGGACAGCTCTTTCGTGCATATTCTGACCCCAAAAATCTCCCAAAAACGGACAGCAGCCTCCTGGAAAGGAATGTTTTCTGAGAAAAGCCTTCTCCCCTCGGTTTGGTTTGCCTTCCACTAACATCCTTTGTCTCAAATTCCTAGATTTCAATTGCGCCACACTGTACAAACATGTTTACCTCTTCAGTTTGTTTCCGATTTTCGAGCGATAAACACAGCTCTAATATGCCTCCCCGTGTGCGTTTGACACTTAAAGCAAAAAGTGGAAATAATTAAAGCCAGTGAACGTGAAAAACTAAGTGTGCGATACTGCGCTGCAAAATTCAAAATAGGAAAGACTCAGGAGAGTGAAATGATAAAAAATAAATAGGAACTTTTAGATAGATTCACCAAACATGGAAATGATGAATCACGTAAATCATTTCCAAAAACGGCCGGTTTGAGCATTGACGATGCAGTTTTCAAATGGTTTTGCCGTGCTCGGGCTGCAAACATTCCACTTTCCTGTCCGATCATTTGAGAAAAGGCCTTAGAAGTTGCAAAAAATTTAGGTCAATTGGATTTTAAAGCCTCTGTAGGATGGCTCGACAAATTCAAATCTCGGCATAAGATATCTTATAAAACCATTAGTGGAGAAGGGGCCTCAGTAGACACAGAAGTACATAGTACAAAATTGGACAGAGAAGCTTCAACAATATTGCATTGGTTTTNACAGAGAAGCTTCAACAATATTGCGTTGGTTTTGAACCCAAAAACATTTAAACTGCGATGAGACCACCTTATTTTTTAGAGCACTTCCGGATAAAACCATGCAGTTGAAAAATGAGCGTTGTCAAGGAGGAAAAGTTTCAAAGGAGCGTTTAACTTTGCTCTTATGCACAAATATGCTTGGTGAATTTGAAAACCCTCTGGTCATAGGAAAGGCAAAAAATCCTCTGTGTTTCAAAGGTATCGATATCAATTTGTTGCATGTGGATTGCCATTCTAATTCTAAGGCGTGGATGACCAGAGATGTTATGAACATTTGGTTGACAAAATTGAACAACAAAATAATTCTACAAAATCAAAAAATAATTTTATTTATGGATAACGCAGCCTCCCATTTCAATACAAACTTCAGCAATGTGGAAATTGTATTCCTCCCACCGAATACAACTGCTACATGCCAACCTTTGGACCAAGGGATTATAAAGAACTTCAAAACTCACTATAGAAAGTGTGTTTTGAAGCACCTGTTGGCCAACATGGACAATGCAACATCGTCAAGTGATCGTGCAAAGAAAATTAACATCCTGGATGCAATTCACTGGATAACGTCCTCTGTGAAAAAAATAAGCAAAGAAACTGTGTTACATTGCTTCATAAAGTCAGGATTCGTAAATTCCAGTGATGAAGCCGCAAATTCACAAGATGTTGAAGAAGATGGAGAACTTCAAGACCTGCCAACATCATACGACCAGACGAGCGAAACAACGTACGCCGACATCGATGGTAGTCTGGTCACAGAAAATAATTCTCTGAATGTTGCAGATCTTATTCGTGAAGGTAATCATACAGTTACAGTATACGTACACATATGTAATAATGTTTTTGTCTTTAAAAAAAAAACTAATTTTTAATTTTTTTACATTCCGGAGGAAAGCCTAAATGACGAAGAAATTTTACGAGAGTCAGAAGTGGAGGACGATGACCCACCGATGAAGGCTGAAGAAGTCTTAATACAAATTAAGCGGGTTAAAAAAAATTTTATTTCAAACAGTAACGCTAAGGGACTCGACTTAGCATTGAGGATTCAGTCAAATGTTAAAAATAAAATTCTTATTTTAAAAAAAATGAATAAAAAATAACAGACTTTTTTAAGTGTTAATTTCTGTCATAAATTTTATTATTAGTGATTATTAATGATAATTACATTGATACATCTGTTTCGCTTGATGACACGTCATTTACTGCAGTCGAAAGAATCTATACTTCCTCCTATATTTAGCTGGAACTCTAGAGTTTCACCAAGGGTCTGTTGGTAAAATATCCAAAGAACTGGTGATTATTTTGTATTGTGTATCCAAACCACTTAAAAAGTCACAGAATTTCCCCCTGTGTATCCAACTCGCTCTCAATGACCCAGTTTTGACTAAAAGTTTCCACTGGTGTATCCACGTGGAAAAACAAACGGAATCAAAAAATNAAAACAAACTGAATCGAAAAATACGGGTTTGCATATTCAAACCGAAAGTGGGGAAATTAGTGCCTGTTTGTTCCGGCATGTGTATCCAACCGAATCGTTGGGGGAGGGATCTCGCTCGGCGTCATATTGTTTCGTATGGCGTACCCAAACCAAAAATTGAAAAAACCGCAAATCACCCCATTTGTTTACTGGTGCGTATCTAGGTGTCGATAGTGAACGTCACTAAAAATTTCCTATTGTATATTCAGAAGAAATTAAGTACCCCCCTCACCCCATTTAGAATATGCGTGATGTGTTATTTATTGGGGAGGGGGTGCAAGTGCTAAAACAATTAATTATTCTATTTTTTTTATTTGCAAAGAAAACTTTTAATTTAACTATTAAACCAGCTTCCCCATAAATAATTACATCAAAAATCGAAACTGGCAGATCCATGTTCCGTGGATGCAGCAGATGCAGGTTCAACCGTCGTCCCCGGCCGGACTCATCATGACCAACACAACTTCTCTACACCCTCCCCAGGTCGCAAATGAAATTTAAATCTAAACAAAACAGCAGATAACTTACTCTTNAAACACAAAACAGCAGATCACTTACTCTCGCGCCTGTATATTAAAACAGTTTACTCGTTCGTTTACACTTTAAAACAAAATTTAAACAAGCACAAACAGCAACACACATATACACGCACTCATTTACACTTTAACATGAAATTTAACCAAACACAAACAGTTTACACACTCTCTTGGACTCGTAAATTCAAATTTAAATAAACGCAAACCGTTACTTGTCAAAAGGAGAATCGCCTTCGCTGTCCCCTCCCCGTTGATTCAGATGGTGCATGGCTGATGTGTGGACCAGCGAGTGCAGCCGTTCGCCGTACCGATACCCTATTTGGCAGACATACTCTGCCAAGTAACCAACCCACGACATTTTCCGCCTGCCAAAGCACGGGATGCTGTACCCCACCGAGCACCAGCTCCACTGGTGTTTTTTATGCACCCTTAATGCCTCGCCCCTCTTCATGCTAAGTGTGTTTGAGTGTTGACCATGCTGCTCTTTTCGCTGCACACAGATTCTCTCCTGTGATTCACCTGCATGTGGCGGTAGTCGTGAGTGTCCAGGTTGCTATAACCTCATCAAAAGTCTGAGATTAAAGTTGTGCCTGGCGCGATCCATTCGCGGATGATATTGACCAGAGTCGCTGCATTTATCTTTTCCACTGGCATCAGGAAGAATTTAGTCTGGTCGTCCCTCTACACGCCCCTGAAAACCCACTGGCTGTGAACTTGCATCATTTGCGGTTTTTACGCATGCCCAATTTCGACTCGTCGATCTCGACCACTTTTACTAACCTGCCAATGCATCTCCTGTATTTCAGCACCCAGTCTATGCACACTTGGTGGTAGAAACCCAACCAGGTGACGACAGTCTTCCCCGAGCACTGAAGTTCGTACACGATCGTCTGCTGTCTCGGGTACTTGATAAGACACCACAGTAAACACTGCTCGATGAACTTTCCCAGCGACAGGTTTGAATCTCCCACGAAACTGCCCTGCCCTACCGACACTTAGAAATTGCATTTCGTTCCGTCCTCCATTCGCCGTCGGCACAAGTAAAGCAAGCCCCTGTTGTCAACGAGTTTAGCTTCCCCGTTCCCGCATTGTGCGAGTTGTGTATCGACAGCCTGACTATGTCGTGCTCGATGAGGAACGAACGTGTTTACATCCCGCGAGGAATGGATCGCTTGCCTGGTGTTCAATACTGTGATTTTGTATCCTGCGCACACCAACGCGTTTCGTGAGGAAAAGCTTATAAAAAAAACCCAACTGGATACGCGATGTGGAACAATCGGCGCTGAACTTGGATACGCTAAACGGAATCGGTAGGATACGCGATACGGCACCGACCCGTAAAGGAAACAATTTGAACAGATACCCTTTACTACACTCGTACTTTTACTGTGGTTTGCCCCTTTGAGCAAGCAATACAGAACTATTACCAGACATAATTCTGCTGTGCATCGTTGTTTGGATGAAGGGAAATATTACGGCCTTAAAAAGTAAATATAAAATAATTACAGTTTACGAAAATGTTTAAAACTATTTTTAATCATCAGTTTTCTGCTATAATTTAAATTGTGACTTAATTCACAAGTGTGAATGAAATTCCTTAAACGATGTAGCTTCTTACTTATAACGAAGTAGTAGTTGCATCACAGAAGTAATACATAATACATCCATTTAATCGGGAAGTGTTTGTGTAATGTGTAGCTCTCTCCCCATCACCAATTAACTTCAAAAACCATTATTACCTACATAACATGTAGAGTATGTGATTAACAGTACCGAAAAGAAAAGTTAAAAAAACAGCTGTTTTTGATGAAATGGAATTCTCCAGAGTGGTTCCTTAATATTGGAAACGTACCAACTCTAATCACTATAAAAAAAATACCGCTAGGTTATTTCTATTCAGGTTAAGACAATCAATGTTAAAAGTTAGGTAACCATAAATTTTCGCCACTAAGTCAGCGCTAGTGTCGCAGGTAGATTTTCTCGGCTCCCTGCCTTAAAAAAAAAAGGGAATAATTGTAATTATCATTAATTAAATATAAACTCGTAAATAATTAAAAACTCTTTCATCCCCATAAATTGAAAATTTTAATTTGAGTCTCCTTTTGAAACACTACTCATCTAGCAGTGGAAAAGTATATCTACACCAACACTCACATTTCAAAGTTTTTATTTTTTTTATTTTAGAATATGTTGTACCCAAATTTATGTGTATATGTAGTGTTGCCCTTCCTGATTAGGAGGTTCTTACGGGCAAATCAGCAAGATGATGGGCCAGTGAATCTTTCTTTAGGCGAATGGTTTCAGTGTATTGAAGTGGGGAGCATGCAGGTTATTAGGCGTTCCAGCACTCGTGGTGAGGTAGTCATTAGGAGGGCGAATTGTACAGGTGATGGATGAAAGGAGGTTACTTTGTGGGGCGAATTTTAAATTTGGGTGATTAAGGGGTAATGAGGGTAGAATGCAGGATGGTCCAGTGCTACGTCAGCCTTGGTTGGGGCCATTGTCATCCCGGCTCGGCTTCCACCGGACCTATGAGGGCGGCATCTCTTCTCAAGTGCTGTGTAGAGAGCAACGAACAGCGAGGAAATGCGGTGGGTGGAATAGGGTTGGCGAGTTGGTGAATGAGTGGGTTGTCGAGGTGGCGTGAGCATGAATGGGTGAAATTGTCGGTGAGGTTTGCGAGGGTGACGTAGAAATGAAGGATATGGACAACTGTGAGAACTTGATGGAGGGTGATTGGGAGTGGAAGGCGGAGAATGAGGCGAAGTGAGCGGAAGAAGATGTGAGTGCGTGGTCGGAGTGTGTGAGTGGTGACGTGAGTCCAGGCGGGGCAAGCGCATGTGAGAATGGGGAGAATGAATGTTCTGAATACCTGGATGAGAATCTCGGGGGGTGGGGGGAAGGAGTTCCCGAGGATGGGCGAAGAACTGGGGTGAGGTGAATCATGGTGGTACGTGCTTTGGTGGTGATTGAATCCAGGTGTGAAATGAAATTGAAGTGTGAGTCGAAGATGACTCCCAGGTACCTTAGGATGGGTGACCAGGCCATGGGGGTGGTGGCGATTCTGGGTGGGTGGTTTCCAGGTGTTCGATGATGAGAGAAGAGAATGGAAGTGCATTTTGAATGATTTAGCCCGATGCCGAGGCCGTGAAGTTGGTTGTTGAGGGAGGTGAGGCAGCGACTGAGGTGGTCACTGATGAGGTTTTCGTGGGGGGAGGATGAATGAAGGCAGGTGTCGTCAGCATACTGAACGACATGGGTGGTTGGTGGGACTTTCAGATCAGCGATGTGAAGTGCGAAGAGGAGGGGGCTGAGGACCGAGCCTTGTTGGACTCCGGCAGGAATGTGTCGGGGGTGAGATAATGTGCCATCTACCCGCACCTGGTAGGAGCGACCCTCTAGGAACTAGCAGATGAGGTGGGTGAGGTGGGGTGAAATGTCCATGACTGAAAGGCGAGTGTTGAGGAGTTGGTGAGGTACGGAGTCAAAGACTCTGGCAAGATCGAGGAGTACGATTCCCGTGTGTTGGCGTCGGGAGAACCCTGTCACGATGACACGTTCCACACAAGCGACGGCATGGGTGGTTGAATGATGCGAGCGAAAACCAAATTGGTGGTTTGGGAGGATGTTTGCAGTGGCAACTGCATGGCTGAGGCGGCGGTGTATGATTTTTTCTGCGACTTTGGAGATTATTGGGAGAAGTGAGATGGGTCTGTAAGATGAGGTGAGTTCAGGGGGTTTCGCAGGTTTTGGGATGGGAACTATTATGTCGGTTTTCCAGGGTGAGTAGAAGTGACGTTGAATGAGCATAGCATTGATGAGGCGAGTGAGGTAAACTGTGGCTTTTCAGGGAAGGGCGCGCAGGAGGGGAGGCGGGAACCGAGTCGGCTCCCAGGGCAGCTCTTAGGCGTTGGTGCGAGAGAATGGAGAAGACTTCTGCGGGAGTGGTGAGTCGAAATTATGGGCGATCAGGGAGAAGTGGAAGGGTGATATGGCGAAATAGAGAGGGGTTATCCTTGTCTTCCTAGGAGTCCGCAGATGAGAGAGATGGGGTTGGGATGGAGGCGAAGGTGGTGTGAAGGAAGGCCAAGAGAGCCTNGCAGGGTTGGTGAGGTGTTTAGCGCCAAAGGTGGTGAAGTGGTCGGTGAGAGTGGTGATAATTGAGTGGTAGTGGGGAAGGTTGATGGTGGCGAGGACTTGTTCGCGGAAGGATGAGGGTGGTGAAGGATGAGATGCAGGGAGCGGAAGAAGATGTGGATGGGGGGGATGGAAAGCATGGGTTGTAACATGATACCAGGTTGTGCAGGCATAGGTAATGAGGGGAAGAATGAATGTGTGGAAAATGATGAGACGAATGACAGGAGGGGTGTCAGAGGAAGGGCAGAGAACAGTAGCAAGGTGGATCATGGCAGTGTGGACAGAGGGGGTGATGGAATCGAGGTGGGAATAAAGTTGAAGTGGGAATCGAAGATCACAGCAAGGTAACGGAGTTAGGTTGACCAAGAGATAGGTGGAGTGGCGACCTGGGGAGACTGGAGACCTGAAGGGTATAGTCGGGTGAAGAGGATGGACTTGGCGTGATTGAGCCCGAAAACTGTGTGCATGTATCTGGGTTTGGAGGGAGGAGAGGAGGCAGGTATCGTCGGCATACTGGATTATGAGGATGGCGGGGATGGGGATTTTGATGTCGGCGATGTGGAGAGCATAGATGAGGGGGCTGAGGGTGGAGCCTTGAGGTACGCTGGTAGGGGATGTGGTTATGGTGGGAGAGAGTGTCCTCCATGCGGACCTAGAAGGAGCGACCCTCCAGGAACGAGCAGAGAAGGCGGTTTTGGTTGAGGGGGAGGATGTCCATGGTGGAGAGACGAGAAATGAGCTGTTGATGGGGACAGAGGCAAAGGCTCAGGCCAGACCTAGGAGTACCATGCCCATGTGTTGATGCGCGAAAAGCCTGTCACAACAAAGAGTTCCATATGGCCATTCGCATGGGTGGTGAAATGGCGGGCGCGGAAACCAATTTGGTGGTTTGGGAGCATGTTGGAAGCAGAGAGACGGTTACGATGAGGCGATGATGGATGACCTTCTCTGTGACTTTGGAAATAATGGGGAGGAGAGAGATAGGCCGGACGGAAGAGGGGAGGGCTGGATGTTTCCCAGGTTTCGGAATGGGGACTACTATGGCAGTTTTCCAGGAGGAAGGAAAGAGACAACAGAGCAGAATGGCATTGATGAGGTGGGCGAGAAAGATGGTGGCTGTATGTAAAAGGGCGCAGAGAAGTGGGGCTGGAATGGAGTCGGCTCCAGAAGCCACGGAGAGACTGAGGCGGGAGAGAAGGGAAAATATTTCGCTGGGGAATGGCCAGGCGGAAAGAGCGGCGAGCAGGGAGAAGGGGAAGAGTCACGTGATGGAAGAGGGAGGGGGTCGTCCTCATCCTCAGTAGAGTTGGAGGAGGAGAGAGAAGGAAGGGAAATGGAGGCGAATATAGTGTAGTGGAACGCCGAAGGGGCCTCCGATTTCTCGGCGGCCGACTCAGTGGTGGAGGTGGCAGGGATTAGAGGCGAGATGAGGGTAGGGGTGGCTCTAAGGTGCAGGAAATGGGATCAGATGGAGCCATTGGAGGAGGATAGGTATTGGAAGCGCAAAGTCTCCTGGTCTGCCTTCCACTTCCAGACCAACCACCGGCACCAGCCCCTCAAGAGGAGGTAAGGCTTCCGATCCCACGGGGTCTGGCTGCCTGCCATGGGTCACGGAAGTGGTTCCGTAGGGATAGCGCGTTTTGGATGGATTTGGGTAGGGGAGGGGGATCAGGTGAATGTGAACGGAGGGGGATGTGAGCATTGGTGGCTGATGTGATGGTCGAGATGAGGGGGGTGGTGTTGTGGTTTATGTCTTCAGGGGAGTTTAAAGGAGCTGTGAGGTTTAGGAAATTGTGGAGGGAGTTTTGATAGCCAAGCCAGTCGACAGAGCAGAAGTTAAAACGAGGGAAATGTGGGAGAGAATGTGGGTGAAAATGAATGAGGCCAAGTACTGGGATGTGGTCTGATGAGCCTGCTCTGACGGTGCGAATGTCGGTGATGAGATGTTGGTGGGTTGATAGGATGAAATATATGGTGGATCGGGTGGCGAATGAGGTGAGTGGGGTGGTATGTGGATGATGGGGGTGCCATGAGTTGGAGGGTGGTCTGCCGGAGCATTTGGCGCAGAGATGTGCCCCAGTGGTTTGTTGTTGGGCACCCCCAGTTTGGTGGGATGCGTTGAAATCCCCAGCAATGATGACATGATGTCGGCATGACTGAGGGTGCTTATGAGGTCGGAATCAAAGGGGTTTTGTGGGGGAAGATAAAGTGATATGAGGGTGATTGGACATGGGTGACCTTGTAGGCAGATGGCTACTGCCACAGTCGTGGTTGAAGTGGGTATGACACAACAGTGGTGGGTGAGTGTCGATTTTATGATTAGGGCAACCCCACCGCCATAGCCTGTGTGGTCGCTGTGGTGGACAGAATACCCCGGGAGTGTGAGTGCGAGATGGGGGATGAGCCATGTTTCGGAATTGAAAATGACATCGGGCTGATGAGTATATATGAGGGAATGAAGGTCTGTGATTTTGGGGAGGNCCATGTTTCGGAATTGAAAATGACATCGGGCTGATGAGTATATATGAGGGAATGAAGGTCTGTGATTTTGGGGAGGATGGAACGAGAGTTCTAGAGTAGGAAGCTAAGGGGGTTGGGGGGTTAGCCCATCGAAATCTGTAGAAACACATTTAGGAGTATATCCAGCTTCTCTGTGGTGGAGTGTGCTTGGGTGAGGGCGGTGATGGTGGCACAAATGAGTGGGACATAATGGCATATGTAGTCAATGATTTCGCGGAGTGAGCCTGCTGGTGAGGTGGTGTCGGGTGCGATTTCGAGTTGTGGCTGTGAAGGGAGAAGTGGGAGTATGTGTGGAATGAGTGGAGGGATGTTTTTTGGTGATTGGGTAGATGTAGGTGCGATGGTGTGAGATGCAGTGCAATTTGTGATGTTAACACAGATGATGTATGAGTTGTTGCGGTTGATGCGTTTGGTGCGGTTGAGTTTGTTGAAGTGGTTGGGGCGGTGTGGGGGGTCCATGGTCTGACAACAGGTGCTGGGGGGAAGTGACGG
>NQII01015050.1:0-15996 GCA_002778355.1 Clitarchus hookeri | reverse complement strand
ACGGAGACAGGATTTCTGATTACCGGCTGTGCGGAGACCCGGAATGTTCAAGTAAGACAAAAAAATTATTTACCTTTTTTTGACATAACCTACTTTGTTATTGTAAACGTCACTGTTCATCGTGCGCAGTTTATACCATATGTCTTGCAGTGCTTTGAAAATTTTATATTATCACACAATGCAGCTCTAAACAAAGTTAACATTTTGAAAACTTAATAAAAAATTTTTACCGAAAATTACATCTCAATTTCTGAGCGAGGCGGAAATGTATATCTGGGGAAGATTAAAAAAAGGGACAAAAAAGCCATACCTACATAAAAAGTTTGGAGGGGGAGGTGTAGTTGTATTACGTTTTAAGGAGACGTCTTGGTGCCTGAGAGCAAATAGGCCCACATTGATTTTGGGAAAGAGACATGTTTTTACAAAAGTACAAGTTATGGGTTGTATAAACCAGTTACAAGAACTAAAACATGTTGTGGTCAGTTGAGGCTCGTGCACCATTTGAGACAACATACGCCATATGACAACAGGCAGTAAAGTTTTGCTGTCTTCAGGTGTATTCCTACTTTTTTTTTACTTGCGTGATGTAGAAACCCATGTATCACTGGTAGATTAGAAAAAAAACCAGTGGCATGCAAGAAGGTCTGTTTGCTGTCGAGGAGTCAGAGCTTAATATTATTTATTGAAAGTCATATGGGATTTTGGTGAATTTTAAATTTTGTAACCAGTAAATTAAATTTGTTATATATTAGCAATGCAATCTCAATTACATGAGGAAACTGTCAGAATTATCCGAAGTTAATTTTCAGGACTAATTTTGGTGAAGCAGCACTAATTTAATATTTTATTGTTTTCTTTCTTTCATTTAAAATTATTATTGTAAGGATGGTGGTACCTTCAAGTCACTATATGCCAACATACACTGATACATTAATTTCCTTTCACATGCACACACTATAAGATACCACATTTTTTTTTTCCTGTCAGCACATAAATTTTAATTTTCAATCAGAATTATGAAAACGACTAAGAAAGATAATTTTTTAAATAATATTACAACAATATATCCTGATTTAGTTTTCATTTCATCATTTAATATTATATACCATCATACTTACAACTTGCATTTTATTTCTGTATGATATTAATTTATTTTCAGAAACTGTTGGCATCAATGCAGCTTGTTTTCAGGTAATTATCTAGTTTAGGGGCTTTTCTGAAAAACACAATAAAAATGTAAAATTATGATATATTTCTACTCTACTAATGATGCAGAACACGAATATACTAGGGGCATTACTTTAAAATAAGTGCAACCTATTTTAAAAAATTGAACAAGTTTGTGAGATGACTGTTTCTGACAGTTTGTTTACGTTTATGAACGAAACGTTTTATGCCAACAAAAGTTGTTTTAATGAATTCAGCATAGCTTACCTAGTTGATATTGAAGCGGCCGTAGTGTTAAAATAAGTAGAACATATTAAAAAAAACTTGCGAAATATGTTTGTTTGTGTCTATTAACGTCAGAGGAATTATACCAGCCCCCTACCTAGGTGAGTCAATTTACATTCTTTTGGTGTGTTTTACGGTTCCTTTAAATCCCTGCAATCCTACATTCGTATTTTAGTGTAAAACCCAAACATCCTAGGTTAGTGTAAAACCCAAACATCCTAGGTTAGTATAAAACCCAAACATCCTAGGTTAGTGTAAAACCCTACTATCCTAGGTTAGTTTAAAACCCTAACATCATAGGTTAGTGTAAAACCCAACAATCCTAGGTTAGTTTAAAAATGTAAAATAGTGATTCGCCCATCGTGGGGTTAGGTTCTGTTAGTTTAGGTTGGCACATATTACGAAATTAGTTGGACGTTAATGCCCCATGTTCTGCATCTTTAGTAGAGTAGAAATATATCATAATTTTAAATTTTTATTGTGTTTTTCAGAAAAGCCCTTAAACTAGATAATTACCTGTTTGCATGTTAAAATGTTAATTACAGCTATTTATTTATTTTTATTTATTTAACTCCATAAAACCCTAACTCAAACCTCTACTCGGTCAAGAATGTAGAGCACGTCAACAAAGGTTTACAAATAATAACATACAGTAAGAATATAAATGTAGGTGTACAAACACACACGCACACGCACACACACACACACAAAATATTCGTAAATGTACAAACATATAATATAAAATTGTAATAAAAGTATTTAAAATGAAAGGCTACAATAATATAACAAAACAATACAAGTTTAATAACATGTTATTCTATATAACTGCTTTGCACAATTAGGTCAATTCCGTATCAAAGAATAGAATGAATGCTCCTTTAAGAAAGTTTTTATGTTATTTTTAAATAATTTGGGATTATTCTAAGTTTTTTTTTAATAACACAGTAATTTATTAAATAAAGGAATACATGAATAGTAAGCTAGCTGAGGATTGCAGCTTGTTTGGTTCATACGGTAAATGGTAAGAATTAAGGGATTTTTTTTTTACATCCAGTGCATATGAAAAATAATAAAGTTTTCTCTCCATATCTCCTTCTCTCACACAGGAAGATGTAAAATTCTCCATAACAAAAACAAAGCAAGTTATGTCTGCCCTCCTGTTCTTATAGATAATGCTGGTGCCCACCATCATATGTATTTTTCAGTTAAATCTGTACTATACATCCTATTTCATCATACAGTTCAGTCACTGTTACCACTCCAATGTATTTTTTATTCTATATGACTTTATTTTATACCACATGTTATTTTACCACTATATTTCCATTACCATTACACCTGACACATCTATATGTTTTGCAACATGCCGCAACAACAGACAGTAACTTAATTTCTGTTATTAAACGTGATATTATATCCCCCCGCCCCCCTTTCAGCCTTCTTTGCACCTTTTCTTCCGACACATGCTTCGGACTGATTTGGGTTCCTGTTCTTGTTCTTTTTGTTTCTTTTCTACTAACCTACTCCACTGCATGTGCTATGTCCTAATGTCATTAACTGCATCATACATATAAACAGACCCTCGGGTATCTAAATTTACAATTCACCCACCCGCAGGTGCCCAGGAAAGGACGTGACACCTAAATCTGAAGCAGTTCTTGCCGTACTGTGTTTTGTAGTGTGTTCAGGCATTTTATGCTGAACATTATCATCAATTTTTAAAGATGGGCTTAATTTTTTGTGTGGTACATCTCAAATAACTTAAAGTTACAGTATGCTATTGGTTATGATAAGTAGAATATTAATGACACATCTTGACTATGCAAACTATTTTGACTGGCATCATTAAGTACTCTGGATATTAATAGAAGCATGTGTTGAGTGCTAATGTTCTGGGATTTACTGTTACTCCTTTAACTGTCTTACTCATCTTCGGTACGATTTTGTGTTTACAGAACCAGTCTCTCTTGCAAAGACAGTGTTGCGCTACAGAAGTGATGATAGAAGACTTTTGTCATTCGAATATGGAGTTGAGGTGGAAATATACAGCAAATCTGCAGGGTCACGGCGTGGTTTATGGGGTGCAAAGGTACCTGATATTTTGTTGCTTATGTATTTTTATTGTATATTGGACAATTTTTAATGAGAACAGCTACAACTTTGAGAATCATTGAAAATGTTTTTTTTATTGTTATGCATTGAATAGATTAATAAAAAAAAAACTCTGATCATGATGTGTTTGTGTGTTACAGATTAAAGGAAAGCGAGGTTATATACCTTCAGAGTTTGTCAGAGAATACAAAATTCTTTTGACAGATTTGAACTACACAGTGCCAACAGAATATAGCATTGCAACCAAGTCGAAAGATGATATCACCACCAAGTCAACTGAAGTTGATGAAATTTCAACAAAGTCTGTTGAGGATAAAGAAATTGCAGCAAATTCAATGGACGAAAAAGAAATTGCAGCAAATTTAGTTGAGAAAAAAGAAATTTTAGCAAAGTCAGTTGGCACTGGAGAGATTGCAGCCAAGGATTTTGGTGATAAAGAAATTATTGGGGGAAGTACACATGAGACAAAAAATGAAACAGGGAGATTCAATAACACAAGTATGAGCCAAAGTATTGCAAGTTCAAGCACACCAAGTTTGGCCAGTCAGAGTCCATCAGCTAGTGCAAATCTTGACTCATTTTCAATCAAAGGTGTTTCTGCAGAGTCATCTGAAAATAAATCTCCCTCGCCAAACACAGTTGTCAAACCATTTGATGTTATTGATGGCACTACAGTGTATTATTCTACAGATGGGGAAACTGACGACATCAGTGGACCAATGGTGAAAGCAACGGCTGTATTGCACGACACAATCCCCAGTGTAGCAGTCGACACATCAGCCCTCAAATCTGAAGACAGTAGGGACTCAGGTCAGGAACATGCCAAGCTTACCACTGCCCATTTTGTAGAACTTACTGAGGAAGTTGAAGAGAGTAGCAAATTATCCTCCAGTAAAAGTGAAACTGAAAATTTTACAAATGGTAAAGATGTTATTGGTAATAAGCAAATAAAAAATGAGGCAGTGAACAAAAATTCTCTAATAGAAAATAATGATATTTATGTCAGTGATGATGATGACGATACTGATGATGATGATGATGATGAAGAGGAAGAAGAAGAAGATGGTGAGNCATTTATGTCAGTGATGATGATGACGATACTGATGATGATGATGATGATGAAGAGGAAGAAGAAGAAGATGGTGAGGAGGATGATGATGATGAAGAAAGTGGTCTGGAGCATGGCAATAGTAAAGATGAAAAAGTTGAACATGATACTTCAAAGGATGTTGATAGCAAAAGGCAGGCAACAAAATTAAGTGCTGCTGATGGAGATGCCTCTGTATTGGAGGATAGTTTCTCCATTGAGATCACTGATAACAGAACTGAAAGTGAAGATGTCAAGGCAGAAGCTACTTCACACAGTGCCTTGCCTTCTCTGGAGATGCCTGACTTGCAATCTCCTGAAACTCCTTCCTTTGGCACTACTGTAAAGAATGACTCTGGTAGTGCGGTAGAGCTTGGTCGTGATGGTAAGTCTCCTGGCGCATTAGACGGTCACGAAACTAAACTTGAAACAACAAAGGCTGACATTTCAGAAGGTAAAGTTAATATACTTTCGGNGCATTAGACGGTCACGAAACTAAACTTGAAACAACAAAGGCTGACATTTCAGAAGGTAAAGTTAATATACTTTCGGTGGAGTTAATGACAATCTCTTCCCCCACCGGTGAATCTGGTGATAAATTGGTGTCAGTTGATGAAAATGTTAAGTCAGATGAACCTGTATCTGATTATGTTAAGGACTTGAAATTTTCCATGTATTCATTAGATAACAATGAAACACAATTATCAGGTGGTAGAGATTCACTTGCAGAGTCATCTGTTCTAGGGGAGACTGTTTCGAATGCTGTAACTGAAATGCCAATTGATGCAGCAGAAGCTGTACCCCCTGTTGATTTTGGTACCCCAACAGAAAATCCATTGTCATTGGAAAGTAAAGAGTCAGCAGAAGATTCTTTAAACAATATTGAAGGACCTTCAGCTGGTGGTGAATCTTCTCACGAAGTCAAAGGATCTTCTCAGGATGTTGAAGGATCTTCTCATGATGTTGAAGGATCTTCTCATGATGTTGAAAGATCTTCTCATGATATTGAAGGATCTTCGCATGTTGAAGGATCTTCTCAGGACATTGTTGATGGAAGTTCTCATAATGTCGAAGGATCTTCTCATGATGAAGGATCTTCTCAGGACATTGTTGATGGAAGTTCTCATGATGTTGACAAATCCTCGGATATTGTTCACAAATCTTCAAGTGTACAAGTTGAAGAGATTAGTCTTCAGAATGTTGAAAATAATGCTCCTCAATCAACTCAGGAGACTATTAGCTCTAGTAGTGGTAGTGAACAGGAATCTGCCAAGGAATCTACCGAACATCTAGATGAAATTACTGATTCAGGAATTGGGAATGAAACTCACCAGCAATCAGTTTTAGGTGATGCATCTTTTCAAGATAATGTCGATTCCGACAGCAAACAGAGCGACTCGATTGTCGAACGAGAGACTGCTGAGGTACAGTCTGAAATAGAGACGCGACCTGATTCCAGTGGAAGTCTCGTATCAGGAGTAGCAGATATATTGCGCCATGGTTACGAGAATATGGCAGGTTTGTTCTGGAGCCGGACTCCTGAGGAACCAGTGACCTCTGAAGATGTGGAAACTACCACCAGCAGACCAGATGAAGGCATCTCCATTGATGTTAAAAATGGAGATCCTGTAGGTTTGAACCAGAGTGCTGAGAATGCAGATGACAGTGGAGAGACGTCGCATTCCAAGGTGTCGTCTAGGTCATCCATGTGGGGAACATCAGACACCAAAGAGTCCCCACCCCAGATCACCCCTGAGACTGTACCAGAAAGCAGTGACGGTAAGTTTGTATCATCGTTTGTCTTGTTCGTTATTATTGGTGGTGTGTTTTAGTGTATTGCTTTCTTAAATTATCATTTTGTATCAACAAATGATCAACCCCATTCAATATTGCTAATGATTTCAGAAATTTGTTTGTCTTCTAATGTACTAACATTTAACCTGTTTGGGGCCTCAGTGGTGTAGTGGTTAGACTACTCCCCTCTCACCTAGATGAACTGGGTTCAATTCATGGCAGGGTTGCCCCGAATTTCACATGTGGGAATCGTGTCGGACGATGCTGCTGGTCAACTGGTTTTCTCTGGAATCTCCTGTTTCCCCGCCCTTAAATTCTGGCAGTGCTCCATACTCGCCTCACTTCACCCTTATCGGCTTTCAAGACCTCTACTTTAAGAGATCACAGAGTGCCAAATTATTATTTGTACTAACAGCAAATTTCAAAACAATTAAAATTGTCTATATTAAATTTTTTTTTTGCAAGAAAATATTGCAGGATCTAAATTACAAATGAGATACAACAGTTTTGATTTAACTTGCGCCCACACATTTGCATAACTTAATTTTCTTAATATTAAATTATTCAGTGATTCAGAAATAAAGTTTGTGTTGTAAGCTGCATGGTTGTAGACAGAAATACTGAAGGAAACAGGTTTGGGAAGATCGGTGGTGGTCACGTGTGTTGACATCTGCACTTATGATTGTCGGTAGCAGTGCAGGAACACCCTAGGTGGGAGGTGCATTCTGTGTGGCAAACTGTAACCACATTTGAGGAAACACTTCGGGATATATTTAGTGGGCAGTTATTATATTTCCATTGCAATAGTAATGCAAGTTTCTGTTTCCAAAGCTCTGATAAAAGCATAGTATATTTAATAGGTAGTTATAGGTTTGCACACTGATTTATTTTAAAGGAAGTTCCATGAAATGAAACGTGGATTTTATTATGAAAGAAATCTTCAGTAGAAGGTAGAGCTGTAACTTACTTATGTAAAGAATTTTGTATTGTTTACTTTTTAAAATGTTTTGTGGCTATTAATATTGCACAGTTATTTTGTGAGGTCTAATTTTGACATTCCTTCTGTAAGAATACTGCAATTATGCATTACTATTTAATGTTAAATGTCCATAAAAAATGTGATTGGTCTGTCACTTACTTTTGTTTAGTATCACAGCATCTCTTCGAATGTGACAAGACATCACAAAGTGAGGTCTTCTGTTCTTTAACACGCATATTCGCAGGTTTGCCACACAGTATCTGCCACTCGAGTGCTTAGTCAGTTGCTGTTGTGCCAGTGTAGTGCTGTAATAGTTGCAACCATCTGTCAGCTGGTTAGTTAACGAGCTCCAGCGCAGTGAGTGGTGGTGTTGATTGCAGTTTGCCGCTCCGACTCTGGGGTCGATGGATCCTGTGTTGATGTAAGGAGCAGCGTGCCAGCCATGGACATTTACAGTCACATGAGGAAGGTAATGATCAAGATTGCTTAGCCATAAATGGAATTCACTCCTAAACATAAGTTTTCATGAAAATACATTGAATGATTTGTGTCACTGAAATATTTTTCAGGTTCATACAGTATTATTTTGGTGATTTTCATTTGAGCTTAAATGTGAGTAGTAAAGATATACTTAATTTTGGGCTGAGGTAAAAGTAATTTTCAAACAGTTTTTAGTAGTATTATGTTTTAAAATGCAGGGTTTTTTTAACTTGTCACCAATTTAAATCTGTGTATTGAGAATTGTGTCCCTACAAGGAGACTTTGTGTATAACTATGTTGGTACTATGCTACTAGTGTCTGATTCAGGGAAAATTTTGTTGTTTGAGTTGTAATAAAAGGTTTGACAAAAAAAATGTAGACACTTGTGGTGAAGCTTACGTGTGTAACCGGTGTTTGCCTGGTTCACTTGTCTCCCACCAAGGTGACACGGGTTGGATTCCTGATGGAGTAGCTCTCAGATTTTTGCACAAGGAGATCATGCTGCACAATGTCGCTGGTTGGCGGGTTTTCTGAGGGGATCTCCCATTTCCCCTGCCCTTGCATTCTGGCGTAGCTCCACACTCACCTCGCTTTATCCTGATGGACTCTCGGGACCCCGATGCTAATAGCTGTCCAAAAACCTCCCCACCCCGATACAATTATGAAAATAAAGCACTATATTTCTTACATGTATTTGTCATATAACTTCATCTTTACTGTCTGTGTTACAGATTTTTAATTTATAGGAGGATTGTTATTCATGATGTCGCTAAGATTCTTGTGTTTTATNTTACTGTCTGTGTTACAGATTTTTAATTTATAGGAGGATTGTTATTCATGATGTCGCTAAGATTCTTGTGTTTTATTTTATGCTAGAAGCAGTTTTTGAACAATGACAGACAGTGAATGTGCTTTAATTTGGTATTATGTTTGCTACCCAGTTTCAACAAGACGTGGATCACATGCATAATGCTGAGGTGGGGGAGGATGATCTGTCCGGCTCTAACAACACCATCTGGTTCGTCATGTCAACTGGAATTCTTGTCTCGGCCTTCACTCTGGGATTCATCTACCTCGAAGTGAGTAATGTTGGCAGCGCTAGATGTAGTCTTGTCCTAGTGGCTATTTTACTGTGAAGTTTACTGTTCTGGTTCTTATCATACATTTCCATTTGCTGTTATTCCACTCCCAGGCTGTTATCAGGCCTGTGTGATATCCTTTTTTCAGTATCATTTCAGTACGTATGCACCATATAAAAATGTATATATAGAAGGACAGGAATTCAAGTACTCGCAGTGTAATACTTGTCGACAGGCATGCACGTGCACTCTCACACACACAACATATTTTCCACGCGGTTGTACAATCACAATGTTTTGCTGGCTAGGCCATCCTGATGAAGCAATTGTGCAACCACGTGGGAAATGTGTCGTCCTTTGCGTGCTTGGTAGCGTAGCAGCTTCTTGTAAACCTTAACTAAATTATTTGTGGATAATTATCAGTCACTGGATAATTTTATGTTGTTTTGCATTTATTTCTGCAGGTATTGCATGTGCTTTTAAAGAATTTTTTTCCCCAGAAAAACAGATTTAATCGTTGTTTGGTTGCGGAAGTGAACGCTTTGAAGAAGGCGTTGCAGATCAAGTCGATAGAGAATATTTCCAAGAGCGATGAGGGAGTGTTTGAGCATCGCCATGCTGAAGAACTTGAAGCCACAGTCGCCTCTTTGCAGCAACAGCTCCAGGACTCGCAGGTACGTACAGCGTACTGCTGTAGAAAGACTGGGAGGAAAATACAAAGGTTATTTAATTACAACACAATGCATGTGAATATTAACCACGAAATGACTTAGTTTTAATACAATCCAATAAAACTGTGGTTAGACATTCCTGAAGGAACTGAAAAAATTAGTTCTTATTAACCAGGAAAATTTGTTAACTTATTAGGTATAATATACATGCTTATAGGCAAGTTGTGAACTTATTGAACGGGAAACTCCTCTAAGTGTGATAGAAACGAGAGTAATGCACCAATATCAAACTGTAGAGATGTAACTAGGTGTTGTAACTGGTGGCAACTTAGCCCGCAGTACTCACTGCTGAATGTGAGGGAGCACCACGCTGAGGAGGTGGTAGTGGTAGCGGGTGTGTTGGTGTGCGTAGGAGAGATGTGCAGAGCTGGACGAGAAGGTAGTTGGCCTGGAGAAGGAGCTGGAGACTGCAACTGAGACGGGCCTGGAGCTCAACAAGATGCTGGGCGACATGCTGTCGTCGCAGCAGGACTCGGACCAGCTGGCGCACAACATGGAGGACCTGAGGCGGCAGCTCGACACTCAGGAAGCTGCCATGAAGGCCGACCTCGCCACCAAGACCTCGGAGGTCTGCCACTGTTTAACCCTTGCACGCTGCACTACATTCCGTTTAGTGTTCAATAACTCTTCCATCACGCTGTGTTTGCTCTTCTGTGTATTGTATGAGGATATAAGAGAAAACAAGGAGTTTTATTTGTTTGTTTACAATTAAATCTGACTTTTATACTGGGAAATATTATGATTCCATTGCAATGTTTACATCTGAGAATATCATATTTCTTGTTTGTTTACATTTATAATAATGGTAGAAATTTTATCACAATTTCATTTGGTTGAACGTTTTCTAAAATTCTGAAACGTTAATTAATTGCACATTTTAATGTCACAGATTGTGTAAATTCTGTTGTTTATTTTTCGTGTGCTTTCTCTTTGACAAAATAGGGCTTTGCAAAATGTTAATTTTTAGGCCTAGGAGATCATTAATTTTAAACAGTTTATAGATAGTTTCCCGTATCAGGAAATTATTTATTCTTTGATTTGTTAAGGAAGGAAGAGGGAATAAGCCCTGTGACACTCTCTTCAGACGTGACAGCGGTCAGATCTTTAAATTTTTTCTGATTCGACCGCCTATCATAATGGTGGACGATGGAAGAAAGCCATCCCGAGTACCTTAAATGTGCGCAGGCTGTAGAAGTAGCCAAAAAGCGATAGATTATTTATTTTAGTGTGTGCAAGAAAGATGACAATGTTCAAGGGACGTGGACATTACCAAGCTCGTAACACTCGTCTACAGTAGAACTGTATATGTGGTAGGAGCAAATGTTCCTACTTTATTTCGGTCTGTTTTGGAAATTTTAAAATTACTTCATTGAAGTATATGAATCACTGAAATTTTAATTTTCAATTTTTCATAGAGACAATGGTCTGAGAAGCGGGTCCATTAAGCTCAAAGCTAACTGAAGGAAAATGAAACTTTATCAAATCAATTTATTCTAAATAGTAAAATGAACTGTTGCATAAACTTTTGCTGGAAGACTTATTAGTGTTATCAGAACTTTGAAATTTATTTCACTAAAAATCGTCTCGTAGTTTGTCATTCTGAGAGAAAGAGAGCGAGAGAACATTTTTTAATTGCTCTGAGAAAATTTTAATTACTTGCCTCCCATTCATTATTGGAAATCAATGAATAATTCTGAATATAGACTTTCACAAAGGTGTGATGTAAGTAATTATAATATAAATATCCCATGTTTAACCTGGGTACTTTTGTGTTCATGTACATGTTGAATCTCCATATTCTTTAAAGGGTACATGTATTGCTGTCTATCATTAGGCTTTGTCACAGCTNTTCATGTACATGTTGAATCTCCATATTCTTTAAAGGGTACATGTATTGCTGTCTATCATTAGGCTTTGTCACAGCTTATCTTCACCAGACAATCCAAATAATGGTAAATTTGTAAGTACTTACCTGTGATAGAGTATTACAAGTTTGATTGATTTCTGTTTACTCTTAAGGGTTTTATGTATGTACTCCATATTGATAATTGATTAATGCACCTTTCTGCGCACGTAATTTTGAATGACAAAAAGAGAGCAAAGAACACAGTATAACCAAGTTTCCCTATACAACACGTATTTATTATAAACAAAACAAAAATTAGATACATGCACATGTCATTAAATTCTAGAGAGTGGCGCTCAACGTGTAGGGCAAACTATTTTACAAATAGGGCATACACATCATTATTCTAAAATTGCATAATTTTTGACTTACTACAAGAGTTGATTTGAGAGATTTGGGTGGCTCTTAACAATGTGAATTTGAGAGCAGATGAGGGTGAAATGATGTGAGAATGGAGCAGCACTGGATTGCTGGGGAGGAAGGGGGGAATCCCAGAGAAAACCTGCCGACCAGCGGCATTGTCCGGCACAATTCCCACTTGCAAAAATCCGGGAGTGACTCGACCGGAGATTGATCTCTGTTCGCCTAGGTGGATGGTGAACAGTCTAATCACTCGGCCGCCATGGCCCCCACTTATTGCAAGAATTTCCACTTGTTTACATATTTTTTTAGGTTTAGCAACGTTTATATATTGTTTCTTCTCTGCACCCAGTCTCAATCTTTCTGTCCACTCTCATTTCTTTCTCCCCCTCTGACATCCTTCTCATTTGCCATCTCCCCTACTTCTCCTTTCCACCACTGCTTACCCCTCTCCATCTCTTCCATCACCAAATTCTTTACCTCCCTCCGTTCACATTATTCTACTCCTCCCTCTTTACCTCTCACCCCTCTACCACTACCCTTCTTGCCTTTCTACCCCTCCCCATCTCTTTGTTTCGCCCAATTCTTGGTATTTTACACCACCTCATTTCCTCTCACCTTCCTTACTATATTCTTCTCCTCTTCTCTCCCCTCTACTCTCCCCTCTGCTATCCACCTCTCCTCTCTGCTATCCACCTCTCCTCTCTGCTATCCACCTCTCCTCTCTGCTATCCACCTCTCCTCTCTATTTCCCCCTCTCCTCTCCTCCCACTACTCTCCCCCTATACCCCTCCCCCTCTCTTCTTAACACCTCTACCCCTTCTACCACTTTTTCACACCTCTACCCCTTCATCACACTTTTCAACCTACTACACCTTCCCCTCTCATCTGCCCCTTCACTCCTCCCCAAACTCTTCACACCATTTACCCAACAGCCTCTCCACTTCTCATCCCTCTACCCCCATATCTCCTTTTCACCCCTCTGCCTTTCTCTCTCCTTTACGTACTCCTCTGACATCTCTATTCTTTCTCCCTCCCTCCTTCCTTCTTCCCACCCCTCTACCCTACTTCTCTTCTCTCTTCTCTACCACTTCCCTTCTTCTCTTCTCATCTCTCTACTATTCCCTTCTCCTCTTCTCACCTCTTCCTATTCCTCGTACTTTCCTTATTTCCTTTCTACCCGTCCCCTTCTCTCTCTACCTCTTCCATTTTACCCTTTCCCCTCTTTATCCATCCTCTTCCCTCCCATATTTACCCTATTATTGTTGTAAAAATAATGATAGTTGATATTGTTTTGCAGAACGAAAAGCTTCAGGTACAGTTAGAAAAAGTTTTGGGAAGAAACAATCAGCTAGATGAAGAAATTGAAAAAGTAAGTTACTGCAAATTGTGTGTAGATAGTAGACAAGTAGATAATGAAGAAATGCTATATAATTGAAGTAAGTGTTACAGAGGTTCCCTTGAGGTTGTGTGATCACAAGCACTCACATGTTAAATCTAATTTGTTTATTTTTGAAAATTTTAGTGATTGTCCTTTTTTTTATATTGATGTTGTTTATGAAAGGAAGTTCACACACATTACAAAAATATGAAGCTGTACAGATGTCCCTCTGACATGGAGTTTCACTTTCTTTCTCACATTAATTGTAAGATAACCGCAATGCAGTATGTTCTTTGTTATTTCCTGCTGCTCCATTGCCGTAGTCGTTATGGGGCAGACACTAAAATATGGTCAATATGTCAGCATTGTAAACTTTCGGTATTGCTTAATATTTCACTGTCACCCCTAGAATCCCCCACTTCAACTTTATTTGTGAATTATTCTAAAGTTCTTTCTGTAATTTTAATGTACGTTATAAATTCTTTTAAATTTATGGGAATTACAATTAATTACTTTTTTCATGCTTTTAACCTCTTGTGTCGTATACATTAACATTTTGCAGTGTTGTTACTGTTGGGAAACTTCAGTTTTGTTCATTTGTATTTGCAGTTAAAGGAGATGCTTGAGAAATCTGTTGCTCAGCAGAAAGAATTGCAGGAAAACAATAAAGAATTTGGGATCCAGCTTTCTGAGGTATGTCGGTACATCTTTCAATTGTTTGGTGTTGGACGTACATGAGTCTGTGGTTCTTTCTAGGGACGGGTTGGTTCCAGTTACTGATGTCCAGAACTGGAACTGAGAATCAATATCAAAATCTGTGTTCTACTACGACTGAAACAGTAAACACCTTACTTCTACACAGAAGTACATGAAGCAGGAAATTAGTTACCTACCACCACGTTTATATTAACCCCTAATGAGTAGAGATAGGCAGATTCCATTTCTTGATTCCACAATACACTCGATATTGCAAGTATCGAAAAGCATCAACATTTCCGAAACTTGACACTGAAAGCATTTGCTTCCGTGTTGTAAACACTGCTTTTGGAAAAATCTGTCCCCTGCACTTGTTATGACT
The DNA here is from genome assembly GCA_002778355.1 of Clitarchus hookeri. Classification (NCBI taxonomy): domain Eukaryota; kingdom Metazoa; phylum Arthropoda; class Insecta; order Phasmatodea; family Phasmatidae; genus Clitarchus; species Clitarchus hookeri. The sequence goes on along the minus strand of NQII01015050.1, from coordinate 1,557 downwards.
TGAATGTTATTTACTGTCTTTTATCACCATATTTACTCAATTCTAACAACAATTTTTTTCCCAGATTTTTTTGACAAAAAAAACTGCACGGATTAGAATTAAGTATCATCAATTATTTGGCTCTGAAAATTTTTTAGTTTAATGGTACTGTTTATTTGAATGATTATTTTTAGTTGTTACAGCAGTGCCATTTATATTATAAGTTAATAAATTAAAATATTAGATTTCCAATTTTTCAAATAAAGTAGTTAAGTTTTTTAAAAAAATTTTTGTAAAGATCTGCAGTAAAATTATTTTAGTTCGTACTATGAGAAATTGTTCTACATACAGAATTGTATGCAGGATGAGGAATATATTTTGCAGTAATTCCATAACAAGACATGTAGCATACATGGTCTGTAACATCAAACTTGTCCTCCAGAAAAACAACGGAAAATTCAGTGAAAGCAGATCGGGCAGATGCGTGTTTGTGGGAACAGGATCTTGGGAGACCTACTCTTGTGATCTAGGGTGCTATGCCATCTAGCGGGAAACCTAGCAATTGCATGTTGAAGTAACAGTGCAGCCATCCAGTGGATCATTTAGCAACTTCATGCTAGTGGAACTGCACTGCCATATATCATGTTATCGTGAAATTTCATACGCTATACNTCTAGCGGGAAACCTAGCAATTGCATGTTGAAGTAACAGTGCAGCCATCCAGTGGATCATTTAGCAACTTCATGCTAGTGGAACTGCACTGCCATATATCATGTTATCGTGAAATTTCATACGCTATACTGCTTCTTGAAAATAGTTTACACATTGTATTCAAACGAAAGTAATCCGTAAATGGTATGGCTTTAAAACTTGAAATAAAGTTGCAGTATTCTTTTAAAAATGCTGTCAATTATAATGTAAAATAAATAGCATTTGTTTACTCTGCAATTATATTTTCAATACAAAACTGTGTTTCGAATGACATTTCAAACAATTGCATGTGCATGAGTCATGCCGTTTATTTTTTAATAATGGGAATAAAACGCAATATTTCAGTTATAGCATCAGAAGAACGTATGCATTATTTTACTTCTTTAAAGCAAAATGTGATAGTTATAACGATGGTCAACAATCTCAAAATAAATTATTGCTATAGCAAGTTATCATTATAACAAAATTCACCGTGCCCCATAATTTTTTTTGTTATTGTATTTGCCCTTGTAGATCCTGTGTTTAACGAATGCCGTAAACTACGCGTATGCAGCGTCAAGTTAATACAAAAAAAATTGAGACTTCTGACAGCTGCATTATATAACGTCTTTTGCAAGGTTTCATTTGTTCATAGTGTGTTTGGAAATGCGTTTTCTTCGCGAAATTCATACACTTGAGTGTTAAAATAATTTTCTGTTTGCAATTTTCTGGGTCTCTTTTGGTTCATAGGTATTTGAGTTCAGACTTGCATTTTCCAGTTTCCATTGATATTCCTTGCGTTTTCTTTCATTGCTTGCATTAAGATCGTACACTTTTATACACAAGTCTCATGTCCAATAGGTATTTCAGGAGTTTGTTTACATTTGT
>NQII01015046.1:0-16379 GCA_002778355.1 Clitarchus hookeri | reverse complement strand
ACTCCAGTGAGACGACACCAAATGCGGGCCTTTTTCCAAGGCCGACCACTTCGCCGGAGCTTATCCCCAGATGACCGCATACCAGCACCCACAGAGCAGAGATAAGTATAAAGTCGCCGCCCAGAGAAGCCCCACTCCACCATGAAGTCGCCCCAGTTAATACGAATAGCCGTGGTAGCATATATATATTTATAACTAAATAATAACTCTATAGTTCACGCTAGCAGAGCTGTGGGCACAGCTAGTGTACTATGAAATTCTCCATTGCCATGCGTTACTTCATTCCAATGTCAATTCTCACATCAAGTNTGGGCACAGCTAGTGTACTATGAAATTCTCCATTGCCATGCGTTACTTCATTCCAATGTCAATTCTCACATCAAGTCTTACTTTCATAAAGTTTATTATGTCTTCCAGAGGTTGAGTTTAGTTGTGGCAAAGTATATTCGAAACTGCATAATATTTCAAATGCTAACAGGTAGGTAATACATATACACAAACATTTGTAAGGTAGTTTCGAATACCTTTTTGGAAAGTAACACCATTCTTGGAGAGTAAATTATGAAATCTATAATCTTTCTAACAGCTTCATATTTGGCATATAATTNGAAAGTAACACCATTCTTGGAGAGTAAATTATGAAATCTATAATCTTTCTAACAGCTTCATATTTGGCATATAATTTTCCATTAATATACTTTTTATATTACATTTTGTATTTTTGCATAATATGTTGGCTAACAGCGATAAAGCAGTAACATCTTATATTTTGGTGGATTGAAAATATACACTTACAAAATGTTAACAAATAAAGATGTTAATAAATTTTACACCAGAAATAAACAAAGCATTTTTTATACAGAAAATATATTCACAATACACACTATAGGTAAGAACATTCTACCAGTTATTAAAAAGTTTGTGAGAGAAATTGGCGATGCTCGTATTTTAACTATGCTTTCTTTGTTCTGAATTCATGACATTGCATTAAAGTAGGAGAATATAACAAGACAATTTATAAAGAAAGAAAATATTTAAAAAAATCAGCTGTAAAATGTATACTTCTTAAGGACGTGTTATGGAGCATAAACGAAGGAAAGGTAAACATTAAGAGATAAATTCAATTATTGGAGATAGCAGAAATCGCGAAAAACTTTTTGAAGTTAACTTGTAATCTTAAAATTGGCCTGGTAAAAATTAAGATATTTTCTACAAAATGTGTAATAAGCTTATCCAAATTTACATTACTCAATGAGCAAATTATTAAAACTTAGAGAATAATTAAAGATACACTTAATTATTGCAAATATAAAACAACATTATTACACAAGTAAAATTAATAAAAAACAAGAAAACACAAAAAAAAACAGTTAATTATTGAAAATAAAAACAAGAAGTTCCTAATATAACTAATGAGCCTACTTTCCTCAACATGGATGGAATTGATTTTTAAGACNCAAATAAAAACAAGAAGTTCCTAATATAACTAATGAGCCTACTTTCCTCAACATGGATGGAATTGATTTTTAAGACATTTCTTAAAAGGTGAGTTGGTAGGAAGGACATGACTTGTCTTTGAAAGCAATACCTTTAGAAATGAAACTAGAAACGTATACAGCAGTAGTGACACAATTACAAATACACACATGCCTTATTTGGGACGTTTAATCCTGGAAATCTCGTACTATAATCTAGCGTTCAACCCACTGCACTACGGAGGTCGGATTCGAAGCATCGATTTCGGATTTAATCAGTATAATGTTTCGAATGATAGGGTTTACTAACCTAAAATATTTACAGCGCCTTTATTTGGAAAATGGGTGACTGAGTAACATAAAACGTGTAATTTAACATGGGGTACCGTAGCGCTACTTGTGTGAAGAATTTAATGGAAATTGGTTGTTTTGTCTTGATATAAGACATAACAACTGTATTTTCTTATTTTATGCTATTTTACTAAATTGCAAGAAAAAAAAAAAAAAGAAAGGGAGGCTCTAAATACGACGCTTCTAATGTATACAGTAAACATACAAATTTTGGTTGAATTTGGTTGAATTTCTTAATATATGTCAAACTTTCCTAAATTATTTATTAAGCTGCCATTTTGAACATCGTTGTCAGACCCATTTAAACCATGAACTTTTACATGGCCTTCTGTAGCATTTATGGGGTGCACAATTTGGTACAAATTTATTGGAATTGTTTCAGTTTAACATTTAGTGGGAGTCGGTTGATTGGTCCTCGAGACATGGCATAAATCCTCCAAAATTTTCATGTGGCTATATAAAAAAATGGAGGACAAAAAGTAATGTACTTAGAAAATACTTTGATTGTATACTGCTAATACACAAAGTTAAGTTAAAATAGATTACTTAGTTTCGTAGATATCGCACCACAAATTTTAAATGATTCTCTAGCAGCCATTCTTTAAATAATAGTGTCTTACTTTAAAATTACGTTTATTATTGTGGCCTACCGGAGTACAACATCTTCGTTAAATATTTTAAGAATTGGTAGAGTGTTTCCCGAGATACGAGATAAAATCATTATTTTTATTGGTAGGGCTATCTCATGAAATTTCAGAAAAAAATTGGCTCTGCATAGACAAATATGATGGTTGTAATAGGCACTGCCAGCATACAAAGTTAAGTAGGAATTTGTTTCGTTCATAAAATATACTGATATAAAATATTTATTTCGCCACCATTTTGAAAATGAGTGCCATACTTACATAAAATATACCAGTTTACACCACCAACTGCAGTAAATTTTTTTTGCCAAATTTTGAAGAGATCTGTACATTTCTTTCCGAGATATGACAAAATACTTGATTTACTGGCATGGCGCTATCTTAAAAAATGGCAGACAAAAGTTACTCTTTGTACTCACAGTTGATAGTTGTCATATCTACTGCCAGAATGCAAAGTTTAGTTAAAATTGATTATATGGTTTCAACTATATATCATTTTAAGCTAAAAATTGCTATATTAAGACCATTTTGAAAATAAGAGTCTAGCAAACTTAAAAAACCCCACTTAACATCACCTGACTCAGAATTACTGTTTCTAAATGTGACAGAATTTGGTTAATTCTTCTTGCGAGACATGGCATTAAAAATTCATTTTATTCCCATGGCACTACCTTACAAAATGACAGAAAAAAGATGCTCCATGTAGATTCAGATGATAATTATAATGTTTACTGTCACCATACAAAGTTATAATGCAATTAATTAAATACACTGAAATGCCAAAAAAAACTGTTTCACCTGCCTAATATCGTGTAGGGCCCCCGCGAGCACGCAGAAGTGTCGCAAGATGACGTGGCATGGACTCTACTAATGCCTGAAGATATGCAGGAGGCAATTCACACCATGAATCCTGCAGGACAGTCCACAAATCCATAGGCGTGTGAAGCGGTGGAAAACTCTTCTGAACAACACGTTGCAAGGCATCCCAGAAGTGATCAATAATGTTGATGTCTGGTCATTTAGATGACCAATAGAAGTGTCTAAAGTTATAAGAGTGTTATTGGAGCCACTCGGTAGCAACTCTCGACGTCTGGGGTGTTGCATTGTCCTGCTAGAATTGTCCACCATTGTCCTGCTGGAATTGTTCACTTCCGTCGGAAGGCACAATGGAACTGAAGGGGTGCAGGTGATCGGACAGGATGTTTACGTATCTGTCACCTATCAGAGTCGTATCTAGACATATCTGGGGTCCCATTTCACGCCAAATGCACGCGCTTCATACCATAACAGAGCCTCCACCAGCTTGAACTGTCCCCTGTTGACATGTACGGTCCATGGATTCATGAGGATGTCTCCATACCCGTACACGTCCATCCACCCGATACAATTGGAATTGAGACTCGCCAGACCAGACAACGTGTTTCCAGTCATCAACAGTCCAATGGCGGTGTTGGCGGGCCCAGGCCCGGCGTAAAGATTTGTGTCATGCAGTCAACAACGGTTCACGAGTGGGCGTTCGGTTCCGAAAGACCATATCAATGATGGTCCGTTGAATATTTTGTAAGCTGGCACTTGTTAATGGCCCAGCATTTAAAACTGCTCCGATTTGCGAAAGGGTTGCACGGCTGTCACGTTTAATGATTCTCGGCAGTCGTCGTTTGTCCCGTTCGTTCACTATCTTCATTGTACACTCGTGAAATTGTCGTACGCGAAAATCCACATTTTATCGCTACCTCGGAGATGCTGTGTCCCATATCTCGTGCGCCGACTATAACACCACGTTCAAACTCACTTAAATCTAAATAACCTGTCATTGTAGCAGCAGTAACCGATCTAACTGCCGACCGCATCGCGTTACTCTGATTGTTTGTATACCACTTTTATTTCCATATGCACGCTTTTAACAGTTTTTTTTTGGCTCTCCAGTGTAGTTTCGACGATAATGGTTATATGGCCGAAGTTTTGAAAATAATCGTCTGGCATGCTTAAAACACACCACTTAACATCACCTGCATCAGTACTACCTGTTTGTAAAATTTTATTGGAATCGGTAAATTATTTACTGAGTTATTACATAATAACTTTGTTTATTCGTAGAGCGTCATCTTATAAAATGGCCAACAAAAGCGCCCGTTTGTTGATATATATGATGCTTGTAATAGTTACTTTCAGAGCCCGAAATTGGGTTGAAATTGGTTAAATGCTATGGCAGAAATACTAAATAAACATAAATCATTTACATGGCTTACCTCAGAAATGGGTGAGAATTGGTTGAATACTTTTCATGATATAATGTAAAATATTGATTTTTAAAATTGTAGATATTTTGCAAAATGGCTTACCAACAAATAATTTCCATCTCAAAATTTAATTCTTACACAATGATCTGTGAACATACAAAATTTGGTTTAAATAGCTCGATTGGTTCCCGAAGTAAGAAATATCTCCCAAAAAATTTAATGTGGCAACCATTTTGAAAGTAAGTGCTCGAAGTTGTCTTAAACTTTAAAATACAGTTCTCCTTACTAAGTTTTATAGGTGTACGAAGTTAGGTGAAATTTGGTTGAAGCGTTCAAAAATTTTATGCGTTAGATTGTGGAAGGAGGGGATGGGGGTGGGGGACACAAACAGTCTGACTATTACAAACACAGACAGAAAAGTGATATCATAAGCACTTTTTTTCTTCTGAAAGTAGGCTAATAAATGAGATTTTAAACAATCATATGCTGTTTTTAGTTTCTTAAACAGTTATTAACCCTAGTTATTCCCTCAACTCAACCAGTATTTTTTCCTATGCTACTTCAGTTGGAATTTACACAATATCTTTCATAACATAACACCAGTTCGTTCGAATTGAAGGCAAATGTATTTTTCAACGAACATTTATAGCTGGCGTCAACGAATCCTTTTTATTAGTAGACAATTTTAGAACTTGAGGCTGATTAATAAGTAAAATATGGACATAAATTAACATTGTTAACACCCATAAATAAATAGATAACTTTATAATAATGAAAAGTAATTATTCTTTTAACGCCAAACTTTGCTACGCCTTTTGATATTCTTACCTCGTGAGAACAGCTATTTCTATCACACAGGTAACAATTATTTCTGTTAGTTTTTTTTTTTTTTTGTTTTATGTAACCATATAGTTAAAAATTCTTACAAACACGTAAACCAAAGCTTCAGGTTTTGTAATTAAGACAGTTTATAGTTTTACAATATCAGGTTATTAACGAACATTTATATCTATGGAAAATATAATTTGCTGTTACAATTTCCTAAAAAAAAAAAAAAAAAAAAAAATACATGTTATGCTGTAACACTTTTATTTTTATCTAACTATCTTAATAAATATTGCCACATTACTTANAAAAAATACATGTTATGCTGTAACACTTTTATTTTTATCTAACTATCTTAATAAATATTGCCACATTACTTAATGTAATAAGAACTGTGAGATAAATATTTATCTTCTTCAGTCAACAAACCATACGGAGTACTTCCATCAATTTTATCGAGCTAGAGTGTTATCAAAGACTCCTTGTACACTGCACTGCAAAGGTAATGTGCTCCTCTGTGTATAAATCCTACCTGTGTTCTTCAAAGGATGCTCCCAAATACACACTGGCTTCAACTATCAGCGCTTCCACTTACAAATACTGCAAACGCTTATAGTACGGAAGCGCTAAGCTAACATCGCGCACAGGAAATTAAACACGAGAGTTTGAGAATTTCATTTGGGATCTCAATCATCTGTGAAGGCAAATAACATTCCCCCCGCAGGTAGTTTGGTTGGATGTAAAATCATTTGAATGCAAATTGTGATTCCTTTTAAATCAANAATAACATTCCCCCCGCAGGTAGTTTGGTTGGATGTAAAATCATTTGAATGCAAATTGTGATTCCTTTTAAATCAAATGGTATTTTACTAGCAATGGTATACGACAGTTTGCAACTTCTTAACACATTATTTTACACGTTATTTTAACGTAGTTGTTATGTATAAACTGAATCAAAATTTATATACCTCATAATTGCCTTATGGTCATTTTTGTTTGTTTTTTTATGATAAAGAATATAAATGACTTTCCAGCATAATTTGTTATGACCGTTGTTCTTTAAGTGAATTTAATTTCAACTATTTGGTCGCGTTGACTGTAAGCTTTCTTTTATATATTTTTTTGTTGGCTTTGTTAAGGATCCTACCCAATAACTCGGGCAGCATATCGTGTGTCTACAACAGTCGAACAACCGAAATGTCTGCCGCCATATATTAACATCATTCCAAATAAAATTCTCCACTCTGACGTCAAATCCCATTTTCTTACAGTCCTGCAGATCAGTCTCTGTAATGTGCTTACGGGGCTGCGTGGACATGGCATCTGGCAGGAGGTAGGAGTTGTCCGCCATGACGTCACAGGTGTGGCCGGTGGCCTTGATCGTCTCCCCCCTCACCCCTCACAACCCAAGGCCGGCAATTCCAGTAACCCGTAACCCTAGAAATAATTTTAACTAAAAATATCGGTTATAAAAAAATTAGTTTAACTAACATTTCTTAAAAACATAGATCTCTAATAAATATGAGAATTTCGTAAAAAAAAAAAAAACTCCCGTTTGCATAGAAACCTCCACTTTCTCGACTATCACGACCCCTGCTAGAGTGCCGATCGCCAGTGTGTATATTTATTTTCAAATTCAAAGATGTAATTTTCCATGTATGAGAAGGTATACAAAAAAACCATTCAAAAAAATCTTTGAATTCTTCCGGTTTAAATAATTTTATACGAAATCAAATGTGCAGAAGGCCAGACCCCTGAAATCACACATTAAACTGTTAATAGATTTGTCAACGAAAAATAAAATTTTTTTTTTAGTATAATGCAATAATGGATTCCAAGTAGGACCTTGTTAATAAGTATGCGAGTGTTAATACTGTTTCGTTTTCGACAAAATAGTGGCCTTCAGCTCTGCATTTTATGAAAATTAAACTGCCTAGCAGGCTTGCGAGGCGCTTTTAATAACAGGCCTACATCAAGACGCCACTGCGGAGAAAGGAAGGGGCCGAGTGTTGTCGACCGTATATAACTGGCCGTATTCAAGGTCACGGTCACAGTTGTTCGTCGCGGCCTTTGCGGTGGTAGTGTGAGTGTTTGTGGTGGGGGGAGTGTTTAATGCTTGCATTTTCACAGGCCTGCACGTCCATGGTGTCAGATAACTGCACACATTTATGTGTACGTGCTTCAAAGTCGTTTTCGCACCTGCACGGTGTCGAATAGACTAAGTCGACATGCATGGGAAGAGCAGTGTTAGCTTTTTTTCACAGGGATAGCTATCTGCAATCCCATAAGACTGCAAATAAATACAAGCAAGAATAAAATAAATACAGTAAAACAGGTTTTTATTTAAAAAGAAATACCTGTGCATAACATAGCTTAAAAATATTCGTGGTTCCTATTTCATAGTGTATTTCTCATCGACCCAGGAATCGTTACACTTCGAGTGTTCGAGCCACCTGATTCACATACGTCCAGTACGTAGATTCAGCACCTTTCCACCAAATACACGCCTGGAAACTTCCAAGGCTGGATATCCTCTGCGTTAAAGCCTCCGACGATTGCTTCGCCACATATGTCCTCGAGGTAAAACAAGCGTGGGTACCAATGTCGTGTGCGAACCACCTTGTAAAATTCCGCAGAGCAGTTGTGACGATGGGCATTGTGGAAGATACTGTGTGGTGTGGAGATGCGCGCCAGGTCGTCGACCCTGGGTTTAGGCTTGTGTGGGTCCCTCCTCTTCGGAGATGCACACACGTTCCGAAGCAGGGAGTCGTAATTTACATCTTCGGGCTTCATACGAGTGGTAGAATGAATTGTAGAATTATATTCGCAGACGAGTTTCGGTAGTAATTCAAGCCACTTGTAATTTCTATTCGCTGTGAAATGTGCCAACAATTCAGCTCTCAGAGTCCGGTGAAAATGCTCGACGATGCTAGCCTTGAGTACAGAGTAAACGGAATAGTGATTTATGGGGTACCTTTTCATCAGTGCCTGGAAAGTAGCATTACATTATTTCTTACCATCGTTGGTGTGTAGATTTTCCGGTATACGTCATCCGCGCAACATATCTGCGGAAGTCCGTGTGACATCATGTGCATTTTTCGACTTGAGTGGCCTGGCCCAGACATACTTGGGAAATGAGTTTATTATGGTCGAAATGTGGCCTTTATTCGCAAGAGCAAAGTCTTGTATTTCGATCAGGTCAGATTGGAAAGTATCATCCAGCCCTTTTATGACGTACTTTCTTCGAGGATAATTCCTTCTGGCCGAACTGTGCAGTTCCCCACAAACGGCATATTTCATCATCTCACGACGTAGCCAGCTTCGACGAGTTCTTCGATAATGATATAATCTCGTTGGCGTGTGACCGGTTGCCTGCAGACTGCGAAGCGACCAGTAGCTGTAGTCAATCGACGAGTTCGTTCGGGTCGTAACATCCCTACCACAATCCTCGCATGTGCAAGTCTTCATTTCTGGGTTAAACTGACAGGTTGCCTCGTGCCTACAAGTACAAGAACCTTTGGTTATGTTACTGTTTGTACTTGGTACGTTGCTAGTATGGTAGGTTTAGAATCAATTGCGTTATGATGCAGACATTTTGATTACAACCAGCTTGTAAAATTGTTTTTCTTGCCTGGGCATTTTTGCCAAAGGTTACTATCAAAACTATTATTATTTGGAAGGTTTTCACTGTATAATTTACTGACATTGCCATGCGATGGTGCAAAACCACCCATATGTATGCGATGTAGCATGTAATAAAATTATGGAGAACATTGGTCAGCGTCGTGATTTGGTTTATAAGAGGAGAATTTCCGTATTGGATATAGTATGTTCTCAATACTTAATAAGAACATGGGAATGATTTTTCTTTTAAATATTTAGCTTGACAGTAAACTGTTTACAAGCAAAGTGTTTTCTATCGGTAATACAGAATAAAAAACATGAGAAGTAATATGCAATATTTTGAGCCAAAAATTATAGCTTTGCTCCAGGCCTCCAAACTCCTGGGGTGCATTGGTCATATCAGTATACAACCCTAATTTTACGAATTTTATTTAATTAAACAAAGTATCATTGATTTGTATTTTCCTAAATACTTGGAGAAACAATAGAAGGAATAAGCTGTAATATATTGACCAAATCTGGATGTTTCGACTAGGTGTGCCAACGGATCACGCAAAACGCAGATCGATGTTGGATAACTTGCAAAACCACATAAAAAATTTTTTTCAGAAGAAAACATAATATTTATCATGTTATAAAAATGTTGTGGCCAAGGCGTAGTAATGAAAAAAATTTACGTACTTAACAAAATGTGAACTTGAAACTAGTTAAAGAAATGGAGACCTCCAGAAAACCCACTAAACACAGACAAAAAAAACATTGAATAACCTAGAAAACAGACCATATTTACTCTGTAAATAAACATCGTATTTAGCATGACAAAAAATTATTTTGTGGGTGTATTAAATAAGTGAAAAATGTACATACTTGAGAAAATTTTAATTGAATTTTTTCTACGCTGTACCAATTGTTTTCAAAGTTATATAAATAAATAAATTCATTTACAAAGAGTTATCATTAGTAAAATAATGATGGAGAAAGAGAGGAACGAAGTTGGCCTGTGTCCTTCAAATTGCAAAATTATTATTACTTACTACCATATGGTTTACAGGAAATTCTAGATGTTGTAATTTTTAGTTTATTCTATTTCACGAACAAGTGCACCTTTATCACAGCCAGTGATATGAACATCAGTCGATGAACGTCACGTTACTTAATGATATAGCTGCATTAAACATAGCTCCTTGAAATAATTTACAGACCAAACGTAACACACACGACTTGTAGATGCATGTCACCACTAATAATTGCCTCCTTCCAACTTTCTCACTTAATGTTCAACAATTTGCGCCAACGTGACGTCATCACATAAGGAACTAATGCTGTTGAGTGAGTGTGCTTGTTGCGGGGCACAAACACGGGCGCCATTCCATCTGTGGCACGGTAACAGACTCCATGTGTGAGTTTTTGCATGTAGGAAATAGAGTAATTGCTGTATTATATCAAGAAAACAAAACAAAAAAAAAAAATATATTCCTATCGAAATAATGACAACAATCAACATTTCGCTTTCCATTATGTATAAAATGTTTGATAAAATCTTTCAAACCATTCAAAATTAAATCACTATTTTTGAATATTTTATGTTTTGCGTAAGAGTCATTACAACCACAAACTGATCATCACACCTTTTTCTTGTATTTCTTAGTGCCTTACGAAAGCTTCATGAAGTATCTCATAAGTGCATATACAAGTATTTTATGTTTAGCGTTACATTGACTGTGTGTTAATTTTCATACAATTTACACATTATTCAGCAAACGCAACCCCTGCTTTTATTGCGAAGTACTGGCCCACTAAGTTACTTGTAAACAATCAAATCTTTGGTCATTTACATTCTTGCTGGGTCATTCAATTATTAATTTTCTATTTATTCAACGATAAATAAGTAATATATTCTTTTATTTCACATTACAATACTTTCGAACCAGGTGGCTGCTATTTTCCAATCAGCGAGAAAAATAGGTTACTTACGGTGATTTACTTCCTCTTTACAAATAAAAGTTTTTTTTGTATAATTTTTTTTTTGTTCCAAATTCAAGAGAAGTTTTAAAAGTTTCTATATAACTATTTAAAAAATGTCTTCAAGCTTATTTGAAAATTTTGGAAGGCAGAAAATGTTACATCAGATTTAGTACCTTACTTGGTGTTATCAGATGGCTATGTCGGAAATATTATTGGTTGGAAACATACATGCATACATATCTACTTACATATAGAAGCAGACGTACTTACATGAAGGCAAACACTGTTATCGTGCAAACCTGACACACATAACAATACACATATGAATACACATACCACCTAAGACTACCTCTTTAAGAAGAGCGAGCTATACGAAGAAAATTAGCATGCGATAAAAGTACTGACTCCTTCCCGCGCGTTACATAACTGAAGAACACTTTCAGTTTACGCGTTTGTTGTGTCCAATCATTGCCTGTCTCACTTGTAATGCCAAGCGTTCTCGAGCACATATAACTTACAATAGTCTTCCACAAATATTTTCCTAATATCAGTTCCAACTTTTAAAGTCTGTGAGAAAACAAATGCTGTTTTCGCTAGGCAGTGAAAACGTAACTCGATTGATTCATAAAAGCTGCCTGATTTAAGTAATTTTTTTTAATTTTCTGGCTATAAAAGTTTTGTAACGCTATTTTTTCTCCAATAAAATATTAGCTTAGCTTTTTTTTTCTCATTGTCCTAACACAAAGAGTGGTTTGTTGTATATTGAAATTTTCTTTAAACCGCTTAAGTAAATAACCGCCTGCTTTTTATGTAACATAAGTGTAATGTACTGAACAAATACTTATGTTAACATTCTTAAAAGTAACAACCTCTTACTTGTTTCTCCAAAATAAAAAATGTTTTCAAGTCTGACTATTTGCTAAGGTATAACATATCGGTTTGCACTTCAGCAAATATGTACATCGTGCATTATAAATCTTTATAATAGTTCTTAACTTCTACTCGTTATTGTGCCCGAAGTAACTACATTAATTGTTTAAAGTAGAGGCAACCAAACATTATAAGTAACAATATTTATTTATGCGTCTTTTGTTTTGTGGCGAAGTAAAGGCAACAGCCTTGCCTTACACTTATCCACTTTTAAACCGCAATATATTTTTCTGAATCGATTTAAAATAGGGCATTTTATAATAGTACGTTCAAGCTAACACAAGTAACATAGGTTTCTCATTAAATATTTCTAGCAATTTAAAGTAACACACTTGCAGGTTACATGAATGAATACATTTTTATGGCATGATTTTGTTCAGTGCACTTATAAAGTGCACTGCAATCAAAAGTGAAAGATTTACAAAAATGTGTTATTGGATTTCGAAATGTGCATATCTTTCCTACTGACATCTGTGTTGTAATACTCATGGTAAGAGTTACTGCTAACCCTCGAACACATTGTTTTCTCAGAGAGCAATCCGGTAGAAGCGACAGGTCATTAGAGAGGTTAGAGGATTACCTGGTACTCAGTGGTTCTTTAAATGTTTGACATACGCTGTCTGTGCGTGAGTGAGGGGGAAGGGATACGTCGGTGGGGCCACCTAGCGGATGGTTTGGAAGCATTTAAAAATCGGTCGGCAGTGCGCTCTGGCGACACAGAATCACACTATCTCCCACTTGACTTTTTCCTTAAGAGACACTATAGTTAGCCTGCACCGATCAGCGACGCGAAAATAGAGAATCGCTACAACACAGTACGTGCGCGTCGATTCCTTTTCGTAAATACAGTAAGATGTGACTGTAATTTTATGTCACGTGTTGAAACACAATGGCTCGAAGCGAGGCAGATGCGTGTTACTAAGAACGTAATTTTCACGTACCTACGTATTCGATAAACATCGCAATAATCTGTTTCAAAACAAAAATGGACATACATTCTTCGAAAAATGACTGTCAACGTATTGCTGACGTAATACCATCCGTTCACCGCTTACTGTATTGACGACAACGAATCAACGCACACGTGGTGTTCTGCTGAAATTGATGTTATGTTAGATGAAGTGTATGCGGGTTGCATAGGTAAGGCCAAATAGGCGCGGGCGACTCACCCGGTATAAACGCCACGTCTGTTTAAACACTGGAGAGCCAAAAAAACTGTTATAGGTGTGCGTAAGCAAACTACAGAGGTATGGAACCAATCAGAGTAACGCGATGCGGTCGGAAGCGCCTATATAAGACAAAAAAGAATCTGGCAAGGTTGCTAGATCGGTTACTGCTACTACAATGACAGGCTATCAAGATTTAAGTGAGTTTGAACGCGGTGTTATAGTCTGCACACGAGATATGGGACATAGACTCTCCGAGGTAGCGATTAAATGTTGATTTTCGCATACGACCATTTCACGAGTGTACCGTGAATATCGGGAATCCGGTAAAACATCACATCTTCGACATCACTGCGGCCGGGAAAAGATCGTGAAAGAACGGGACAAACGACGACTGAGGAGAATCATGAAACGTGACAGACGTGCAACCCTTTCTCAAATTGGCGCAGATTGGATTTTTAGACTGCCCTGCAAGATTCATAGTGTGAATTGCCTCCTGCATACCTTCACACATTAGTCGAGTCCATGCCACGTCGTCTTGCGGCACTCCTGCGTGCTCGCGTGGGTCCTTTACGATAGAATGCAGGTGTACCATTTTTTTTGGCTTTCAGTGTATATCACAACATAGTAACTTCCACTCGGTGTTTGACACAGAGTTTTGTATCGCGCTTAGACGTTTCAGTGAACTGAATATTCGACAAACTGTTGTTAGAAAGAACCCCAATAACAACAACGAATGTTATGAAATATGATCGAAATAAGAGAGTCAGTTTGAGAGGTTTTGCATGAGTTTATCTACGATGTTATTAACCATTCTGTGTGGCACCGCTCAGCTAATGTGATAATATAAGCGACACGAATGGTTAATATTTACTTGTCGTTTTACTGGATGCTCTGTTTTAATATTTATTGTAGTCAGGACTTGCCTTTCATCAGAGTAACTTAACCGACATAAATACTGAGAGGTTATATAACATTCAGTACGGTCCCCTGCCCCCCATAATTAAAAAAGTTAAACAGACTCACGTCAAGACATTAACGTGTAATGTGCGTAATGCGGTATTTATTGAAAAATACAGATATTGTAATAGCCTGGGAAAAAAATTACTAACCGAACCGGTATAAAAAGCACTGTTAGAAGTAATAAAACTGAACTATGTTTTGCAAAAATCCTGAGCATTGTATTTTACGCTTCTTTAAAAATACGCCAGCAGTTTTCGGACAGTTGAAGAATGTTACACAAAGCATGATACTGCTGAAACAGAGACGTCACATGTTAATGTTTTGTTTACAAGTAGTGATAGAATACGTTATCGGTACCTGAAAGTGTAACTTAGGCGGCGCTTCAGAAAATTGTAAGCTTACCGGGAATAGACTTAAGCCAAGAACCCAAATTCCACATTTATTTTTTTTTAATCAGGGCAAAACAACGTGAAGTATAAAACTTTTGGCAGTGTGATGCAGACTCAAGGCTTCACCAGTGAACGTTTATCGGCCTTCACTTACCCAGGAGCGATTGATACTGGGGGGCGCAATTCATTTAAAGACTTATTTAGAGCCCGTATTAAATGCTTGCGTAAATTGTAGCGATTGTTGCGCGAACTAGTTTTAGCTCGTTGCAAGAAAGAGAAGCTATCATCGTATCGGATAGTGTTTGCCATTAACCATGTTGAAAATCGACGAGTGAAAATAGGGGTACCACACTGAACTCGGAGTCGTTGGGATCAAACAATATAACCTCCCGAGTATGAGACGCTGCAAAGTATGTGATTCCTGGAAAGGAAGGAAGGAAGGCGAACTACACATGTNTATAACCTCCCGAGTATGAGACGCTGCAAAGTATGTGATTCCTGGAAAGGAAGGAAGGAAGGCGAACTACACATGTTTATACAAAAATTATCTTAAACCCCTGGCTTGCATGTGGGTGAGTGAGTAAAGAGATTTGCGAGTCTTTCAACATCGAGGTCTTTAGAGCTGATGAGGGTGAAACGAGGCGAGTATGGGAGCATCACCGGAATGCATGGGAGGGGGAAAGGGGGAGATCCCCGAGAAAACCCGCCAACCAACGGAATCGTCTGGCACGATTCCTACATGTGAAAATCCGGGGTCTGCCCCGTCGCGAATCGAGCCTGGGACTCCTTGGTGGGAGGCGAGTAGTCTAACCACTACACCACCGCGGGCCGCGCTTGCATGGTATTCCCACCTGAATTTTTTTTCTGAAAGGTAATGAACTGGTAACCTGTTACAGAAACAGTGTCAGTAGAAGACAACCAGATTCTTACAAGTAACTTCACTCTGCGTTGTGATTAATATCAGCTTACGCTTGCAGTTCTGTGAATTTTTCACGTCGCGTTTGGCTGAGGCTGCTTGACTTAGGCGTGCACCGTTCCAGGAGTTGATACACCCGGATCACGACGCCTCGAAGCTGTGGCCAAACTGCAGAGCGCCGTTGCTCAGATTAAATAACGAGGTTCCGCGGTTCGAGCCACGTAGCGATCCAATTTCCCGGACGGGGCCCGCGGAAGGGGAGGGGTATAACCTCCCGAGTATGAGACGCTGCAAAGTATGTGATTCCTGGAAAGGAAGGAAGGAAGGCGAACTACACATGTGTATACAAAAATTATCTTAAACCCCTGGCTTGCATGTGGGTGAGTGAGTAAAGAGATTTGCGAGTCTTTCAACATCGAGGTCTTGAGAGCTGATGAGGGTGAAACGAGGCGAGTATGGGAGCATCACCGGAATGCATGGGAGGGGGAAAGGGGGAGATCCCCGAGAAAACCCGCCAACCAACGGAATCGTCTGGCACGATTCCTACATGTGAAAATCCGGGGACAGCCCCGCTGGGAATCAAGCCCGGGTCACCTTGGTGGGAGGCGAGTAGTCTAACCACTACACCACCGCGGGCCCCGCTTGCATGGTATTCCCGTCTGAAATTTTTTTTTCTGAAAGTTAATGAACTGGTAACCTGCTGCAGAAACAGTGTCAGTTGAAGACAACCAGATTCTTACAAGTAACTTCACTCTGCGTTGTGATTAATATCAGCTTGCGCTTAGAGTTCTGTGAATTTTTCACGAGGCGTTTGGATGAGGCTGCTTGACTTAGGCGTGCACCGTTCCAGGAGTTGATACACCCGGATCACGACGCCTCGAAGCTGTGGCC